>ML349248.1:50732-119404 GCA_005239505.1 Nicotiana paniculata | reverse complement strand
AACTCCCCCCCCCCCTTGACCACCTTCTCCATCTTCTCTAAACACACCCTAACAACCCCTGAATGCCGCCCAAACACACCCTTACACATACACCGAAGACACCCTAAATGCACTCTTGCTGAAGAAGAACGTCGACCCCCTCCCTTTTACAACCAGCAAAACCAGTCGCATCTCTCCTCTTCTTCTTATTTTCTCTCAAGCAGTCACCTGATTCCGACTCCCTCCATAAATTAGCTTCACAAACAAAGAAAAAGATTTGAATAAAAAAACCCAGAGGTTTTGATAAAATCTCGTTCTCTGTTGATTTGTTGGACGAATCCAGTTGGTTTTCAAGGTCAAATCGAGTTCTTAAGGGGTTGTTTGTTGCTGTTGTTTCCGATTGTGGAGTAGCTGAGCTCCGTTCTTCATTCTAGACCTTTATTTGGTCTTTTCCTTACAATTTCTTCTACAATCTAGGTACGATCTGAATCAATATGCAATTCATTTTGATTTTTCATGAATGAAATTATGTTATTTAATGTCACATATAGGAAGATTTTGATGTTTCATGTGTGCCTTCAACAGTAGTGTTTTTTCCAGTTAAATCCGTATGATACTCAGCACTCCCAATCAAATGTGTTCGGATCTAGCTCGCTAGCTGTTGATGACTGAAATGTGTTTCCTGTTGAATTCACATGATATGTGCCAATTAAATATGCTTAGGTCCAATTTGTTAGGGATTGACGGTTGTTTCATAGTTTATTAGAAATTTGAAATCAGATTGTTAGATTTAAAGTAAATTCCACAGAATGCCTTGAAGCTAGTCAAACAAATATTCTAGGACAATTGATTTAGCCATGCAATGGAAAATTTTCTTATGTTTAAATGTTTAGCCCCTATAATTGAATAATTATTCACATGGCAGGTTTATTGCTCATCTTAGTGTAAGATAATAACATGAATGAGATCATCCCTTTTGGTTTTGAGTTATCAAAATCCTTGATTATTTTTTAGATGGTTTGCAATTTTTTGTAATCCCAATGTGTGGGCTATGAAGAAGTTCATCCAGCTAAATCCTGGCCAATTCTGGTATGAGATCGATGTACTAAAATTTCATCCATCATGTGAACAAATCAAATATTGACTCCAATAGTTCTTCGCCATACAATGTGACCTTCAATAGTCTCAAACCTTAGGAAAATTAGTTAACTTATAAACATTCGTAGTTTTTCTATAGGTACGATTAATAAATCATAACTTCTATGGGTACGGTTCCCGTGGCATAGTCGTGATACATAATTCCCATTTCGAGTGTGCATTTAATGTGACCCTACCCTAACTTCAAACAATAATAAAATCACATGTTGCAATCGCGGGTGCATTTCATGTGACACGGTTGCGATGTGTCCTAAACAACAAGTGCACGCCATCGTGACTTGTTTCAAAATAATCCCATAAATATCAAAAGCAGTTTATGTACATATCCTATGAGCTCAAAATACCACTTTTAGATAAAGATTCCAAAACTTAGAGAATAATTGAATGTCACCTCAAATAGGCATTTTTAATCGTCATGACCATAGTCATGACTATTTAATCTACACTCGGGTGCGGCAACTCATGTCCCCGACCCTCAACTCTAAACAATTAATAAAAAATACACATAGTAACCACGGGTGCATTTCATGTGACGTGTTTGCCATGTGTTAAAAAAAAACAAGTGCACGTCATCGTGATTTGTCTAAGATAAATCCATAGACGTCCTAATTTATCTTAAAACAAAAATGCTCCTTCAAATAGAAAAATATAGAATAATCAAATATCGCCTCAAATAGGCACTATAAAACCGTCACGACCATAGTCTCGACCACGTAATCTACACTTGTGTGCGACAACTCATGTCCCCGTCTTCAACTCCTAAAAAATAATAAAAATCATATGTTGCAAATAGCGGGTGCATTTCATGTGGCGCGTTTACAATGTGTCCAAAAATAAAACGGCAAGTGCACGTCATCGTGACTTGTTTCAAGATAAATCCATAAATATTAAAAGCGGCTAAAAAGTTAAAAAGGCTAAATGCACAATAGGTTTAAAAATATGTAAATAATCAGATAATTTAAGCCAAATATTAATATTTAAGCGACCGTGCTAGAACCACGGAACTCGGCAATGCCTAACACCTTCTCCCGGGTTAACAGAATTCCTTACTCGGATTTCTGGTCGCAGACAAATTAAAACAGAGTCTAAATTTCCTCGGTTTGGGATTTTAAAATAAATGGTGTCCCGGAACACCGTAAAAAATCTGGGTGGCGACTCTGAAACCAATAAATAATCCCAAAATCGAATAATGTCACTTTAATTGGAAAAACTCCCTTACTGTCCTTTCTTTAATCATCGAGGGTAGTGGGAAAAAAGGAGGTGTGACAGCGCCCACCGTAGGGCTAATGATAATAGTGATTGTTCAGTACCAATTCTGATAAAACACACTATTTTACGCTTGTTCTTGTCAAGAATTTTTACTTTCAGGTTAAAACATGTCAAACTCACAAAACGTATCCACACACGGTGATAATGGCCTCGGATTGCACGGGAAAAACGAAAATGTGGTTGCTCCAGGAGTCGAGGTGCCACATTTTAATCTTGGGGGAGCACCGGTTTTGCCAATCCAGTCGATGTTAGTTCGCACGTTGCCCTAAATGCGGACCTAGGCATAGATCTCGATGGGAGTATACGCAGAGAAGGCCGATCTAGTAGCCAAGGAACACAGGGCAGATGAGACGAATGAGTCATGGTATTCGAGATGCTTCAGGATCAGTAAGCCGTTATTTCTCAGTTACAATATCAACATAGAGCTCCGAATAGGGTCGAGCCGGAAATTACTCGCCGTACCGAGCCAGTACCGGAAAGGTCGAATGGTAACGAATCGGGGACCGATCCTGCGGTAATGAAAATGCTCGAGGAGCTCACCAAAAGAATTGAATCAGGGGAGAAGAAAATCTAAGCCAATGAAAAAAATGTGGATACATACAACTCCCAAGTTGATCAAATACCGGGGGCACCGCCGATCTTGAAAGGGATGTATTCGAAGAAGTTTGTACAAAAGTCGTTTCCTCCAAGTGCGGCTCCGAAGCCTATTTCAAAGAAGTTTCGTATGCCAGACATACCCAAATATAAGGGGACCACCGACCCCAACGAGCATGTTACTTCATATACATGTGCCATCAAGGGTAACAATTTAGAGGATGATGAAATTGAATCTGTGCTGTTGAAAAAGTTCGGAGAGACCCTTTCGAAGGGAGCAATGATTTGGTATCACAACCTGCCACCAAATTCCATCGACTCATTTTCCATGTTAGCATACTCTTTCGTAAAGGCGCACGCCGGGGCCATAAAGGTCGCAACAAGGAAATCATACCTTTTCAAGGTAAGACAAAAGAGATCATGAAATGCTGAGGGAGTTCGTGTCCCAATTTCAAATGGGACGTATGGAATTGCCGCTGGTAAAAAATGATTGGGCCGATTAAGATTTCACCCAACGGTTGAATGAACGGAGTTCGTTAGCATCACGTCAGTTGAAAAAAATTTGATCGAGTATCCAACTGTAACTTGGGAAGATGTGCACATCGATATCAGTCTAAGATCAGGGTCGAAGATGACCAACTAGGAGCCCCTTCCGGTTCAGTACATCCAAACAGGTCGACATGTAAAAACCAGAGGGACGTCGACAGGGAGCCAAGGTCGAACAAAGACCGATACCAACCATATATCGCAGATCGAAAGAGCAATGGTCCAGGACGCAGTTCTGCCCGAAATGATCGAAGAAGTGATCCATGACAGAGTTCTCGAGGACTTATGAGAAAAACTGGTTTTGACAAGTATGCCGATCCCACAAAGGCACCTCGGCTATCAGAATATAATTCTAGCATCGATGCATCAGGCATTGTATCGGCTATCAGAAGGATCAAAGACACTAGGTGGCCCAGACCAATACAGACCGATCCTTCCCAAAGAAACCCAAGTTTGATGTGCAAGTATCATGGAACACATGGTCATAGAACCGAGGTTTGCAGGAAATTAAGGGAGGAGGTAGCCCGTCTATTTAACGAGGGCCATCTTTGAGAGTTCCTTAGCGATCGAGCCAAGAATCAATTCAGGGAAAGGGACACCAATAGGAAGAATGAACAGGAAGAACCCCAACATGTCATTCATATGATTGTCGGTGGGGTCGACGTTCCACAAGGACCCATATTCAAACTCACTAAGGTATCAATCACTTGGGAGAAACAAACCCGAGATTATGTTCCCTAAGGCACCTTATCATTCAACGATGAAAAAGCAGAAGGCATTTCTCAGCCCCACAATGACGCACATGTAATTTCTATATTATTAAATAAAGTTCAAGTTAAGCGTGTTTTAGTGGATCCAGGTAGATCGACAAACATCATCCAATCAAGGGTCATGGAACAGCTCGGCCTATAAGATCAAATCGTACCTGTAGCTCGAGTCTTAAACGACTTCAATATGACCAGTGAAACAACTAAGGGGAATATTATCTTACTGTTGAACATGGCTGGAACCATTCAAGAGACCAAGTTCCACGTAATCGAGGGCGACATGAGGTACAATTCACTTCTCGTAAGGCCTTGGATCCACAACATGAGGGCAGTGCCCTCGACCCTCCACTAGATGACAAAATTCCCGATGTCGGACGGTGTAAAAATAGTGTACGGGGAATAGTATGCTGCAAAGGAAATGTTTGTGATCGATGAGGTAACTCCGATATCGACATTGTCAACCTTGGACAAGTCGAGCATCAAAGGTAAATAAGGAGCCAAATAGCAATCACCGCCACCAACCTCGACCGAATTAGGGAAGCAGGAGATAGAATAAGAAAAAGGGGGATTTTCTGACCTCTCGAACTTTTGTTGTTTCCAAAGATTCTGACGCTATCAAATCAACGGTCGAAGAGCTAGAACAAGTTATACTGATCGATTACTTTCCCGAGCGAAAGGTATACCTGGGAATGGGATTAACCCAGAACTCAAGAAAAAGCTTATTCAATTTCTTATTGATAACACATATTGTTTTGCTTTGTCCCATTTAGACATGACAGGAATCCCACCGGAGATAAAAACGCATCGACTAAGCCTGGACCCTAAGTCCAGTCCGGTGAAGCAAAAGAGGAGACCCCAGTCCAAGGTGAAGCATGCATTCATAAAGGACGAGGTAACCAAACTTCTCAACATAGAGTCCATTCGGGAGGTAAAATATCCCGAATGGTTAGCCAATGTAGTCGTAGTCCCTAAAAAATGGAACAAACTTAGAATGTGCGCAGACTATAAGGACTTAAACAAAGCATGTCCCAAAGATTCTTTTCCACTGCCTAACATCGATCGCATGATCGACGCCATGGACGGCCACGAGATCCTTACCTTTCTTGATACCTACTTCGGGTACAATCA
The DNA here is from genome assembly GCA_005239505.1 of Nicotiana paniculata. Classification (NCBI taxonomy): domain Eukaryota; kingdom Viridiplantae; phylum Streptophyta; class Magnoliopsida; order Solanales; family Solanaceae; genus Nicotiana; species Nicotiana paniculata. The sequence continues at coordinate 113,963 of ML349248.1, read as the reverse complement.
AATTCAGATGAACCTGGCAGACCAAGAAAGGACTTCATTTATCACCAAATATGGAACATACTGTTATAATGTAATGCCATTCGGGCTAAAAAATACGGGAGCTACTTATCAACGCCTAGTAAATAACATGTTCGAAGAACAGATGTAAGTCAATGGAAGTCTATATTGATGACATGCTAGATAAGTCCCTGTGTGCAGATGACCATTTAGCTCATTTGCAGGACATGTTTGAGATTCTGAGGAAATATAACATGAAGCTCAACCCCGAGAAATGTGCTTTCGGGATCGGTTCGGGTAAGTTCCTCGGCTTCATGGTGTCAAATCGGGGGATCAAGATCAACCCCGATAAAATCAAGGGCATCGAAGACATCACCATCGTGGATAGTGTAAAAGACGTACAAAGGCTAACTGGACGGGTATCTCCCTTAAGCCGATTCATCTCGAGGTCATCGGATCGAAGCCATAGATTTTTCTCTCTACTCAAAAAGAAGAACAATTTGACCTGGACCCTGGAATGCCAACAGGCATTAGAGGAATTGAAGCGATACCTGTGGAGCCCACCACTGCTTCACACTCTGAAGGCAGATGAGAAACTTTACTTTTACTTGGCAGTATCAGAAATTGCAGTAAGTGGTGTCCTGGTTCGAGAATAGCAAGGTACGCAATTCCCTGTTTATTACATAAGTCGAACTTTAGGAGAAGTAAAAACTAGATATCCACACTTAGAGAAATTGGCACTTGCACTGATAAGTGCTTCTAGAAAGTTAAAACCATATTTTCAGTGTCACCCCATATGTGTATTAACCACTTACCCACTTCGTAACATTTTGCACAAGCCCGAAATGTCGGGTCGATTGGCCAAATAAGCTGTCAAACTTAGTGGGTACAATATCGAATATCAACCCCGAACGGCCATAAAGCCTCAAATTTTATCAGACTTCGTGGTCGATTTTACATCAACCCTCGTACCCGAAATCGAAAAGGAACTCTTGTTAAAATCGGGTACATCATCGGGGGTATGGACCCTTTTCACAGACGGCGCTTCGAATGTGAAGGGGTCCCGACTAGGCATCATTTTGAAGCTGCCCACAGGTAACACTATTAGGCAATCTATCAAAACTTCTAGGTTGACTAACAATGAGGCCGAGTATGAGGCCATGATTGCAGGTCTCGAGCTAGTTAAAATCTTGGGAGCAGAAATCATTGAAGCTAAATGTGACTCTTTACTGGTGGTGAACCAAGTAAACAAAACCTTCGAAGTTCGAGAGGATAGAATGCATAGATATTTGGACAAGTTGCAAGTAACTTTGAACCGTTTCAAAGAATGGAATTTACAAAATGTGCCTCGAGAACAAAACACTGAGGCCGATGCACTTGCAAGTTTGGGGTCATCGGTCGAGGAAGATGAGATCAACTCGGGGACTGTCGTTCAACTCTCGAGATCTGTGATCGAGGAAGGTCATGCTGAGATAAACTCTACAAGCTTAACCTGGGATTGGAGGAATAAATATATTGAATAATTAAAAAGCGGAAAGCTCCGGACCTTAAAGAGTTGAGGGCCCTACGAACCAAAGCTGCTCGATTCGCATTGGCTGAAGATGGAACATTATATAGAAGGACATTCGACGGACAATTGGCAGTATGTTTAGGACCATGTGACACAGATTATGTTTTACGAGGGGTCCATGAAGGCACTTGTGGGAACCACTCCAGTGCCGAATCACTGATTCACAAAGTCATTAGAGCAGAATACTACTGGGATAGCATGGAAAAAGACTCTAACGAGTTTGCTCGAAAATGTGACACATGTCAAAGGTTTGCACCGATGATCCACCAACCCGGAGAGCAAATTCACTCGATCCTATCCCCATGGTCATTCATGAAATGGGGGATGGACATCATCGGACCTCTACCATCGACCCCAGGTAAAGCTAAGTTCATTTATTTCTGACTGACTATTTATCTAAATGGGTTGAAGCACAGGCGTTCGAGAAAGTGAGAGAGAAAAAGGTCATAGACTTCATCTGGGATCACATTGTAGTCGATTTGGGATACCTTCCAAAATAATGTGGTGACAATAGGAAATAATTTATCGACAGCAAGGTGACGAAATTCCTCGAAGACCATAAAATAAAAAATATATTGTCAACACCATATCATCCTAGTGGGAACGGATTGGCCGAATCGACGAACAAGACTATCATCTAAAACCTAAATAAAAGGTTGAAATAAGCTAAAGGGAAATGGAGAGAAATTATACCCGAAGTCCTTTGGGCATATCGAACAACATCGAAGTCCAGTACAGGGGAAACTCCATTTTCCTTAGTATATGGCTCCGAAGCCTTGATTCCAGTCGAAGTCGGGGAACCCAGAGCCAAGTTTTGACATACAAAGGAAGAATCAAATCATGAGGCTATGAATACTAGCCTCGAATTATTAGATGAAAAACGAGAAGCTACACTCGTTCGAATGGCTACACAAAAGCAACAGATCGAAAGATACTACAATAGGAGAACCAACCTTCGCCACTTCAGAGTCGGGGACTTAGTCCTAAGGAAAGTCACCATCAACACTCGATATCCTAATGAAAGCAATCTCGGACCGAATTGGGAAGGACCATACCAAGTCCTCGACATAGTCGAAAAAGGGTCTTATAAACTTGGAACGATGGATAGCGAACCACTGCCAAACAATTGGAACATATCACTTCCCAAACGATATTATTGCTTAGGTATAACTTTCTCTCTTCTTTCATTAATATATTCGACACTAACTTATTGCAGGAGTTCGACCAAAGACATCGAGACCTCAGGTTTTAAAGTACGCGTTGCACTCTTTTTCCCTTAGATCGATTTTTATCCCAAATGGGTCTTTCCGGCAAGGTTTTTAACGAGGCAACAATTATGTGCTACCTGAGGACAATTCAACAGTATCCAAGGCTTCTTTTCAATCAACCTCGAATACTGGGGGGCATCACCCTTGGATATTATATTTTCGAGAAAAGTACTTTGTGTCAAAGGGCCTCGATAGGGAAACTTTGTAATAGGATAAACGGTCGAATGAACCGTGTCCATATAGATTAGTCGAGACCCGATGGCAAAACATGTATGCATGCATAAATTATTCAAAGAAAAATTCTTTATTTATACATCATCTTGTGTCTCGAAGAAAATTCTCTACTATACAAACCTCATATTTATGATTTTGTGAGAAGTGGCTCAAGAGCCAAGTGCAAATATACCTCGAAAACTTGGGGACTTCCATCGATGATAGGCATATTCGATTTATCTAAACTCAAATTCATAAGACTTCAAAGAGGCACCCCTTGATCAATGCTGTAATGTGGGCCGGTCCCAACCGGTCCCGGACTTCACGGGCCTATATGTTGTAACCGGCCCGGGACGGGCCTAGACCCATATGGTCCCGGGCTAAGTGGGACGAGCCCCGAGCCTAAACGGGCCTAAGTGGGCCGGGCTATTTTTTTTAAATTTTTTTTATCTAAGGAAATTTCTTGTAAATTATATTATATAATTGTGACTTAAATCTTGTAATTCAAATTTAAACACAAAAATATTGTAAAGAGATATTCAAGGGAATGCGTTATAATTTTTATTATTATGACATTAATAAAAAATGGCAATATCTTTCTTAGTCTTCCTCCCCCCCAATGGAATGAGCACAACAAGGTGCTAATACCACCATTGAAAGGGAAAACAAACTAATCAAAATGTGCCAAAATATAAGTTACATATTAGTTTACATTGTATCTCTTACAAATTTCATAAATCCTTCAAGGTCCAGAGGAATTTCCGTTGGAGGTGGCGGAAAAGAAGCTTGTTCATCACCGCTTTCGGGCGAGGCAGCATCCTCCGCAAGTTTAGCTAGCATTTCTTCGTAAGCTTCTTCTACCTATGGTTGTGATTCAATAATTCCAAAGTTTCTTCTTCCGAACGGATCCAATCTCTGAAGAGTACTGATTTTTCCAAGCTCTCCCTCATAGACGCTCTATGATCACCGAGTTGAAGTCTTCCTTGACTGAAAGCGCTCTCCGATGCCACTGTTGAAGCTTGAATAGTTAAATGTCTCGAGCCATCCTTGAAAGAACCGGATAGTATTTTTCTTTGTCCTTCCACCATTCCAAAATATTAAAGGAGCCATCGGGATTAACTTCTTCAAGTCCCTGCGACAAATAAACTTCAAGATCATTTAGTTTTGAACAATCACTAGCCATGGAACCTTGAGAACCCCTGAAGTCCGCCCAAGCACTAAGTGCTCTTACTCCCGCAGTTCTTTTAGATGATTGCGAACTAGAAGAAATATGAGTTGGAACATTTGGTCTAGCTTGATCTAAGGAAAGTTGATAAGCACTATATATAGTTAGAGCATTTATTTTAAAATATTCTCTAAGTCTACTTCTACAGTTTGAATAAAAAATCCAGTTAAGAGCCATTTTAACCTTTTCAATTTCAATATTTAAAATTCTCATACCATCACCGACAATTAAATGGTAACTATGACAAATACATCTAACATGAAAAATATTACTAAATGCAGGATCTAGTGTTGTGGTAAGCAAGGCTATAACATTAGTGTTACTAGAAGCATTATCCATTAAAACTGACATTATTTTATCTCTAATGCAAAAATATCTACAACTATCCGTAACCGTGCTAGCAATAAACTTCCCTGTGTGACGTGAATTAATTACTCTATAAGGAATAATGCACTTTTGCATTATCCAATCCTCATCAATCCAATGACTGGTAACAGTAAGATAATCACAATCATTACCACTTCTATCAATATCAGTAGTAATAGCAAAACGGCAATTTATATGAATAAATAAATAGCGCAAATATTGTTCATATTCATGTTTATATTTATAAATATCGCTCTATAGGTTGTGCGAGGACATCCTTTATAAGTAGGATTAAAATTTTTTATAAGATAATGCACAAATTGAGGGTTAGAAGGAAAACTATAGAGTAAGCACATAACAATAATCATTTTTGCCAATTCTTCACGATCGTTTCTTGGATCGTAATACAAAATACCACCGGTAACAGTGTTAATTCCCGGTTGAAATTGATTTGACCCTGTACTAGGGTCAACCTGACTAGGTACACTTGTCCCCTTGGCCGTAAATTTCATTTGAAGAAATTTGAATTTATCTCTAGGGTGTTTCTTTATGTGNCCCCCCCCCTGATCTCCAATTTATTTAAAAGCCAACTCTTCTCCACAAGTTTTACACTTAGCCTTATTTTTTTCTCTTAGTTGAATAAAAAATACCCAAACAGGAGATGTTTCGTTCCGTTTAGAAGGTTGTCTAGAAAAAGTAGGGACAGTAACATGAGGGTCAAATGGGGCATCATTTGGATTATTAGTTGGGTTAACTTCAACAACAGGACTAATGAGTGTATCGTCATCCGGTTGTGTTTCATCAAAATTTATATTTTCATCATCATTTTCCTCATCATTTTCATCAATAATTGGATTATCATAAAGAGCATTCATATATTCATGATTTAATTGTTCACCTGGTGCAATATCATGGTAAAATTGACTATCGGTAAATTGTAGTAAAGTGTTATCTCTATCAAGAATAGCAGGGGTAGGATGGGTAACAGGTTTGGGTTGGAGAGCCGGGGGAAGTGGAGGAGTAACAACTTGGCCACTAGATTCACCAATCTTGAATTTTCTCTTACTTTTACCAAATATTTTTTTCAAAGAATAGGCCATATTAATTATAATTATACAAAGTAAAACATACAAAACTCTAATATTAAAACTTAAGAGTTGGAACGAGTTCACTGAATTGACGAACAACTTGTTGAAAATTATATATCGTTGAAGACTTGGATACTTCAATTCACCAACTTGAAATTTTTTCACAAATTGCAATAATAAAGTAAGCAATTATAGAAGAAAATTAGAGAGAGATTGAGAGATTGATGATTTTGTGAGAAAAATGAAAGAATGAGGAGGTATTTATAGTTGAGAATAGGGAAAAAGTATAATTATAAAAAGTTTGGGGTTAAAATAATATTGGGGGGTAAAATGGCTATTTTTTAAAGTTCCAAACGGCTATTTTTGCAGGCCAACGACTATAATTTAAACCTTCCAACCGTTGGAATTTTTTTTCAGAGTTTTTTTTTAAAAAAAAAATTTAACCGTTGGGCCCATTTGGCCTATTTAGGCCCACTTAGGAAGTCGATCCCGAGCCCAAACGGTCCCGGGCTCGCGAGCTTAAGTGTGAGGACCGGCCCACATGGGATCTTGGAACCAACTAGTCCTGGGCTTAAACGGGCTGGCCCGTTTAGGCCCACTACTCATATGGGCTCGCGGGCCTGGGCCGTGCCCGGGCTAGAACGGGCCCACTTTACTGTAACGACTCGACCGGTCATTTTGAGCTCTAGGGCGTCGTTCAGCGGTTTGAAGTCATGAGCAGCTCCAATTCAGGTATTATGACTTGTGAGCATGGTCGGAGTTGAATTTCGGGAAGTTCGAAGTCAAATTGGAAAGAAAAATTCTCATTTCAGAAGCTTTAAGTTGGAGAAATTGACTAAGATTGAAATTTTGAGTAAACGACCTCAGAATCAGGATTTGAAGATTCCAATAGGTTCGTATGATAATTTCAGATTTGGCCGTATATCCGGATTGGGCTTTGGATAACCCTGGAGCATTTCGGCGCATATTATGGAAGATAGCATTTTAGAAGAATTTCATAAGTTTGGGTTGTAAGGCATTTCAGTGTTATAGATGTCCGTTTGGGATTCCGAGTCTGGGAATAGCTTCGTATGGTGATTCTGGAGTTGGGAGCGCGATCAGAAGTGAATTAGGATGTCCGTAGGTCATTTTGAAGTCATTTGGCTAAAGATAGGAATTTGAAGGTTTTTGAGAAATCCGACCGGAAGTGAAAATTTTGATATCATGGCCGGAATGCGCTTCCAGAAGTTGGAGCAGGTCCGTAATGTCAAATATGACTTGCGTGCCAAATTTGGGGTCAATCGGACGTGCTTTGATAGGTTTCAGTATCAGATGTAGAAGTTTGAAATTTCAAGTTCATAAAGTTTGAGTTCTAGTGCGATTCGTGATTTCAGCGTTGTTTGTAGTGATTTGAGGCCTCGAGCAGGTCCCCATTATGTTTTGGAACATGTTGGTGTAATTGGACGGGGTCCCGGGGGGCCCCTGGTAGATTTCGGGTGGTTAACGGATCAAGTTAGGAGTTTGAAGAAGTGCAGAGGTTGCTGTCATCTGGTGTGACCGCACCTGCGAGGCTTTGGCAGCAGGCGCGGAGCCGCAGGTGCGAGATTTTGATGGCTTGGTTGGGAACGCAGGTGCGATGTAATTTCCGCACCTGTGAAGGCGCAAATGCGGACAATGGGGCACATGTGCAAGTTTTGGCTGGAGATGATGAAGCCGCAGGTGCGGGAGTTTGGGCACACGTGCAGAATCGCAGGTGCGAGATGTGGACCGCAGGTGCGGATATCAGCCTGGGCAGTGTATGTTTTATAACTGAGCACTTGGCTCATTTTCTCCTATTTTCATTTGGTTTGGGTGATTGTGGGGAGCTTCAAGGAGGGATTTTTCGTCAAGGATCACAAGGTAAGTTATTCCAACTCATTTTAAGTTAAATGCATGGTCTAGTTACGGATTTGAGTATGGAAATTTGTGGAAAATATGGAATTTTGAAGAAAACCTAGAAAAATTGGTAATTTGGAATTTTTACCACGAATTGAGCATGAATATTTGAGTAAATTGTATATTTGAGCTAGTAAAGCTATGGGTAGAGTTTATCTTCGAGAAATTTCGGAAATCCAGGCATGTGGGCCCGAGGGCATTTTGGTCAATTCCTTGAGCGGAGTTGGGGATTTATATTATTTGAATTGTTAAAAAATATTAGAGTATATTTTCATTGGTTTGCCGTTATTTGGTTAGTTTTGGGGAGTTGTGCATCAATTGGAGTCGTCGGAAGGACTTGGAAGCCGGTTATGGAGTTTCGGAGCGAGGTAAGTCTCCTTTCTAACTTTGTGAGGGGGAATTGTCCCCATAGGTGAACTAATTAAATACGTGCTACTATCTGTGGGGGCTACGTACACACGAGGTGACGGAAGTCCGTGCGTAGCTACTATTATGCCATGTCCGGGTAGTCTATGACCCACTAGCATGCTTTACTTGTGATACTTGTGACCTTGTCAATAAAATATCATGTGATCCTGCAAATAATATTAGACTAATAATGCTATTGAATTGGTAATTTATTTCCTAAGAAGGCTAGAGTGTACCTTTCTTAATCATTTAGAAAGAGAATTGATTCCTCCGTGGATAATTGTATTCCTGATAAGGTTATATTATTGAATATTATTAAACTTGGCAAATGAGTTTCAAAACAAAGATTTAAATGCTATTTTTCGTGTTCCTTTAAGAAGAATTTTACCACTTTCCTGAGTAACTGCTTTCTTGATAAAAATGTGGACTTATTGTGTGAATATGTGTATCTATGGGTTCCTGAGTCGCATGTATGATTCACGAGCAGGATAACCCTGTATTTATGTATAACCGCGTCGCATGATCGATTCACGAGCGAGGAAGATAGATGCATCTATGGTTCGAACCGTTCGACCCTCGGCAGTGCACAATTTATTATTGTTGGTCCGCGTCATCGACCCTCAGCATCTTTCTTGCGCATGATAATTGCTGCGTATTTCCTGTGATTTATACATGTTCATCGGCCTAAGGAAGTTTATAATGGGCAGTTAAGAAGAAAAAGAATTTATGTGTAAAATATGAAATAAGTTTGTTGTTTCTTATCCCTGATTATTATTTAAATTGTCAACTGATATGACAAAGATTTTAAGTGTTAAATGTGGAAGGAGTTGATATTATTTATTTCTGATTTTAATAAATTGCCTATGACATTCATGCTTAGTGTCTCACTTGATTATACTAAATTGACTTCTAGCAAGTGTCTAATTCGACCTCTCGTCACTACCTCTCTGAGGTTAGGCGGGATACTTACTGAGTACACGTTGTTTTCGTACTAATGCTACACTTGCTGTGCATTTTTATTGCACAGGTACTTTCATAGCAATATGGCTGACTTGGAGACTTAGACGAGCTGCATCACTCGGAGACGACCCCGCAGTCGGCAGAGTCTTCCTCTATGTATTGTATTTTCATTCCTTGTCCAATTTGTATTTCGGACAAGCTTTGTAGTATTTGTGAAATTCTTAGAATTTACTCATGTACTTGTGTCACCAGGTTCTAGGAGGTGTTTGGGGTTTACTGTAATAAATTAAAATATTAAACTGCCGTATTTACTTAGCGGATTTTATTCAGTTATTATGTAATAAAGTGAAAGGTAACGATTTCAAAAATGCTAAAACAGGAAATTTAACTTAACCATTTAATGATTGGCTTGCCTGACAGTGGTATCCTTACCCATCACGACCTTATGGATTTTGGGTCGTGATATTTACAGCCTTACCCTAGGTATATAGGCCAAGGCCACCATTTTTGGGGACTAAAATTTCGAACAAGTTCGAAATGTTATTGAGAAATAAGCCCAAGAGGCATATCCAAAGGCTACGGCCAAAATAACGCGGCTCGGAGACGTCTGAATTCCGCAATAAAAATAAGCCTTCAAATTCTTTGAAAAATCGGTTAAAAAAGGCTACCCTTGGCAAATAATCAAAATGGCTTCGATAAAATCAGTCCTCAAAAAACCTTAAGAAGAATCAAAATTATCTTAACACAAACGTGCTAAGGCACAAAAAACAAAGGGGTTTCAATCGACATCGAACCCTCAAAACACCTAATGGGTAAAAAATACATGTTAAGGCATAAAGAAATTTTTATTAAGTCTTTTAGGCCGAAAGAGGGAAATAATTGCCATCTTTTAGAGGCCATATCGACCCAATCTAAAGAGCCTAAGAGCCAATACGCTTAGAGTTCAAGATCTTGTTCTCACTCAATTTGAACCTAAGGGTTCCACTATTCCGAGCTCAAATAAAATTGACTTGAATATAGCTCGAGGATTCATCATTATTTGATATAAAACCTAAGGGTTTGTTCTATTCTAAGTTCAAAACTTACTCGAACTTAGTTATAAAAATAGTGCAGTTATGGCTTCAATCAAGCCATCCAAAATCAAAATCTCGAACATATTATTGAGCTCGGGGACTCGCCCCCGCTTAACTAAAAAACCTAAGGGTTTGTTCTATTCTAAAGTTCGAGCCAATGCTCACTCGATGATAGAGGCTGCAACAACAAAATTTTCACAAGGTAAAGACAAAGCAGAATTTATCGCAAATCAAATACCAAAGACAAAATGGAAAGAAAAGGAATTTTTCATATATATGAAGTATTTACAAAGACCACATAGGTTCTTACACAGAAAATCCATAAAAAAAAAAAAAAAAATCCTAAGTGCCTAGTTCGCCTCGGGAGCCGCCTCTTCAGAAGCTTCATCTTTATCTCCTCCGCTCTCGGAGCCACTCGCGGAGTCCTCATCATCAGAAAGCAAGGCTTCGGCTTCGTCCTCCAACACCTTCGCACTCTCGATATCAGCCGTGAGGTCGAAGCCATGAGCATGTACCTCCTCGAGAGTCTCTCTCTGAGACTAGCGCCTAGCGTGATCGATAGTGCAAGATAATTTAACCTCAGCAGAGATGGAAATCTCCTTTGCCCGAGTTTTAGCAGCCTCAACGTCGGCTCAGTAGGAGGCCACAAGCGCTTCTGCCTTGGATGTGGCCGGTGCAAGTTCAGTGGCTAACTTAGCCTCGAGATCTTCAATCTTCTGGGCCCGGGCCAAACTCTCTTCCTTCACACTTTGGAGTTGATGCTCAATGGAAGACATTTGGGCCCGAACCGCATCTTTCTCCGAGGCAAGACGGTCCATGTTCTGCTTCCACCTGAAGGTCTCTGCCTCCTTCATCTTGGCCTCCTCACGAAGTTGTGCAACCAATTCGGTCTTCTAATGGGTCTGCAGAATCGAAGTGTTAATCTCCAATGTCAAGTTAATACATAACAAGCTCCCAAAAGTTACATTACCTGTTCGATGAGCTCGGTCTGATCTTGATGAGCTCTTGTCAGCTCGGCCCGAAGGCTCCTGATCTCCTTTTTTTTGCACATAGAGGAGTTTGAGTCCGTCTCTATCCTCCGTGAGCTTTTTGATATCAGCCTCACATCGGGTTAGCTAATCCCGGTATTTGGAAGGTGCCTCTCGATGGAGTGCCGAAGTCTAAACAGAAAGGAAGGAAGTCAGACTTAGAGAAATAAGAACAAACACAAATATAATAACATGGGCTAAAACTTACTTGTTTCAGAAGCCGCTGGGCCTCATAAAAAATAAGTGATGCATCCAGGTCGGGAACATCATCGACCCCCGCAAAGCAGCTACAGATTATATCATCTCCTTCGGGGGCCGTCTCCACATCGGGCGTCCCCATGGACCGCGTATCCCGAAACTACCCTTCAAAGAACGTGGGGATGGGCGACGAATCATCAATGTTAATTTCCCCAAGCGAGTCACTTGGGGCATTCTCTTCTCTTTGAAGGGCCTCAGAACTAGGTTCTTCGGGCACACCCGCCGGTTGCTCATCACGGCGGGAGGCATCTTCAACACCCGATGTCTCGGGGACTCTGCTCGGTCCTTCCTCCGACATCTCCTCGGTCCGAAGATGAACCTTCTTGATCGGTACCAGCTCAGCAGATTTTGAAGCTTCGACGCTTCCCCTCTTCCGAGCCACCAGCAGGCAGTCGATATCTTCTCTCTCCTCCTCCTCCTCCCGTAGTTTTTGAACTACATCAGCAGGCAGAGCAGCGGGATCGGTCTTCGACTTTCGAACCTTGCTCTTCCTAGGCTTTGGAATATCGGGAGACGAGGCCCTTTTTCTCTTCTTGTCTGCGGCCAGCTTCAGGACCTTCTCTTCCCCGGGTGGAGGCGGCCTCATGGCGACATTGTAACTGAGACCTCTATGAGAAGAAATCAAGTTACAAAGAGTATTTCACATGAAAGCACCAAGCATATACATAGGAACTTACCATGATTTTTGGCCTCCCATCGACCCTTGGCTAAATCGCGCCACGAGCGCTCAACATACAAAGAGGTTGAGGCCAGTTGCCAAACCCAATCGGCAAGGTTCGGAACTGCACCAAGAAACCAGCGGAAGCTGCACCTTAAAGAAGAATAGGGATGAGAAGAGGTAAATGAAGCATAACAAGTAATCAAACGTTATTAGTGAGATTCTACTTACGCTTCATGTTCCATTCTTCGGGGAATGGAATCTTCTCGGCGGGGATCAAGTCGGAGGTCTTGACTCGGACAAACTGACCCATCCATCCTCGGTCCTTGTCCTCGTCTATGCTCGAGAACAACACCTTTGTGGCCCGTCACTGAAGCCTTATCAGTCCACCCCGATAAAGACGGGGGATGTATAGCCTAATGAGATGGTCGAGGGTGAAAGACATCCCCTCGACCTTGCTCGTGAACAATCTGAGTAAAATGATTATGCGCCAAAAAGAAGGGTAGATCTGGCCTAGGGTTACCCGGTATTGGTGACAAAATTGGAGTATAATGGGATCGACGGGGCCTAATGTGAAAGGGTAAGTATACACACTTAGGAACCCTTTCACATGGGTGGTGATGTCCTCCTCGAAGGTAGGAATAACCACTTCTTTATCCTCCCAATGATATTCTTTTTTCACCAGCTCGAGATCACCTTCGGATATCGAACAGATATATCTAGCCATGGGCTCACATCCGCCGAGAACCGAAGAGGATTTTTCGACTTTGAAGTCGGAAGTAAGTTCACATAGCCTAGGGATGAACTCTTCAATACGTGGCTCCACCGGCGTTTTGTCGCCGGCCGGCGGACAACCTTTGATGTTTTTGCCATTTCTATATGAAGTTTAAGAAAGACGAAGGCGGAATTGATGTTTTAATGAGAGATTGGTAAATGGAAACTGACAAAGATGATGAACTTGAAGAGAGTAGAAGTGCTTTTAGAGATTTGGAGAAGTTTTAAAAGTAAAGTTTGATAAGATTATGAAGTTGATCTATTTATAATGGCCATTTCGACGGTTTGAGAGAATTGGTGGCCGACATCAACTGGCGTTAATTAATGACCTTGGGAACTGTGCAGATGCGACACTTTAATCACTTATGTCGCTATCGTCATAAGGTTGACGTCATGATCGAGGTCTCAGAGAGTCGAGGCTCAAATCATTTCTTATCATTTTATTCTAAGAAACGCATGGATTATCTGTATACGATCAAAATCGGTCATATCCGATTTCATAGGCAGGGGAGTTTCCTCGAAGATAAGCTCGTAACAGATCAGGCTCGAGCTCGAAGATGGAACATCGAGCCTGGGGATCGAAGTGCTCGTTGAGATCGAGGCCAGCAACAATCGAGACCAAGCATGACTGAGCTAGAGTAAGGCGTAATAACAGAATGGCGAGATATCATTAATAGGTCGAAGATCACGACGAAAATCCTGGAGCATGATCAAATCAAAACGGTTATTGATGCCAATCGTGGGATTTATTTCCGTTATTAGAGTTGTACCTTATTTAGGATTCCTCTATTATATGAGGAGGGATCCAATTCATTTGGAAACACATTGATCGTTCACTATTCACTGTTAAGAATTTATACATCCGTTATTCTCTATTTTCGCTTACTTTTCATCATTATTGCTCCATTCTTATTTGCTTTTATTGTCATACCTCGAGACCATCTCGAATCGAAGTCGAGGCACTGATTGCAGACTGGTTTGATTTATTTTATTATCCAATTTATTTGTTTAATTCATAGTTTATCAATTGATATTGGATTAAATCATATGTCCTTAAAACCACAATACACGTTTAATTGTTAGTCAATTTGTTAGGGTAAACAGAGGGGTATTTTAGTAAATTTAGCACAATAAAAATCTGAAAATACTTGTTAGTTATTGTACAATAGGTTACAATTAAACTAAACAATAAAATATTTTTAAATAACAACAAATAATACAGTTTACGTAAATATTGTAGCCACAAAAGAAACAATACATCATAATACAATTCGTTATGAGAGAATGAGTAACATCCATCCAAGCAAGCTATTAGGAAGACATTCCCATTTAAGTCTATTCCTATCCCAATTTACTGCTATGGCTTTTTAGTTGTAAAACTATAGTTACTCATATATGATGCATAATTGAAACATCTTTACTTTTAACGTATATTCATTTGTAATGAAAATGAGCTGTTTTAATGGTTCATTCTCATGCATGAATTTCATAATTGAAATGGTCGGTATTTGAAAAGAGTTCTGCATGCATGTACGGAACATGCAAGTAGGGTTTCTTATATGGATTCGGTTTGCTCGGATCCAAATATCAGTCACGTGGCTGTGACACCAAAATTTTAACATCGGTGAGAATTTGGTTACAACAACGATAATAACAGCCCGCTGTAATCCTACAAGTGAGGTGTTGGGAGGATAGGATGCACGTAACCTTCCCCTATCCTAAAAGGGCAGAGAGATTATTTTCGATAAACCATCGGCTAAAGAATCCGTGAGAATTTAGTTAGAAAAAGAAAAGTTGCACTCTTTTTCCATGAGAATATGAGTTGACCCCTGAATATAAGATGTGCTTAACATCTATTTTTCATTCAAGTGACTCAACTCATTTACTATCCTGCTTGCACATAAATCTTTCGAGATTCTCTTTCGGCCGAAGTCAATCGGCAAGGATACTTCAATTCCACTATTACGATCAGCAACTCTTATGCATCAGCTGATAAATGATAATAATTCGCACATGGAATTGAAAATATTTTTTTGTAAACATAGTGACATGTTGAAAGTCTAGTGATTTAAGCATTGAACATCTAAAAGGGGTATTTGTATCTATACCCGCTTTTTGTGTCACGTTTTAACTTGTGTTCGCTTTTAAAAAAAAATTACAAGTGTATCTGCTTTTTCGCATAACTTCAACATACGGGGCTGAAGTAGCAAAGACAATCACGCAAAACTTCAGCATTATAGTAGACAAGTCTGAAGTAGCAAGTTTGCTGAACCAAGTGTACTTAAGTTTTTGTTTGTAATTGATGAACTTAAGCATAGTAGCTAAAGTTTTGTTATCTATTTGCTAAAGTTTTTGTTTGTAATTGCTGAAGTTTTTATTTTTGTAACTGGCGAACTTCAGCTCTAAAGCTGAAGTTTTTGTTTTGTAACTGGCGAACTTCAGCTCTAGAGCTGAAGTTTTTTTTTGTAACTGGCGAACTTCAACTCTAGAGCTGAAGATTTTGTTTTTGTAACTGGCGAACTTAGAGCTGAAGATTTTGTTTTGTAACTGGCGAACTTCAGCTCTAAAGCTGAAGAATTTGTTTTTGTAACTGGCGAACTTCGAAGTTTTTGTTTTCTAACTGGCGAACTTTAGCTCGCGAAATTCAGCTCTAGAGCTGAAGTTTTTGTTTTTGTAATTGGCGAACTTGAGCTCTAGAGCTGAAGTTTTTGTTTTGTAACTGGCGAGAGCTGAAGTTTTTGTTTTGTAACTGGCGAAATTCAACTCTAGAGCTGAAATTTTTGTCTACTAACTTACGTAATTATTTATAATTTATTTTTTAAATAATCTGATAAACACATTTATGGCAATCATCCCATGAACTGAAGTTCCATAACAGCACCAACAACAGCAAAAGAAAGAAGAAGGAAGAAGAAAACGAAGGAGGAGGAGAAAGGTGGTTGAAGTTATTTAAAAGTGGGTACAAATTAAAAGTTTAAAAAAAAATGGGTATAGGTTAAATGAGGGCGACCAAATAGGGCGCCCCGTGCAATTTTTATCATCTAAAAAGCCTAGTCAAATTGCAGAAAAGAGATCACGATTTGCTTAATTCATGGAATTTTGATCTATTTTTCCGTTCGAACATCTTTTGACTCCAATGCAGGGTTACATTAGGATGTCCAAGTGATGAGATTCACTGCAGTTACCATTTCGCAAAAAAGACAGAATGAAACAAAAATGTAGTTCTTTTTCTTTTATTCCTAACCAGGGATGAACTTGGACAATCTATCCTAAAGTTGACCCAAGTGCTATGTAAAGCCAACTAGTAGCCCCAGTAATCATTTCGAATTTCATCATCAAACTTCTTCTTCAGCTCGGGATGCTTCTCGAAGTATTCTTCAGCTGTCATGGTACTAAGTTTTTTCTGTTCATCAAAACAAAATCATAGAAATGCACAATGGCATGCATACACTGAGTTAGATAGAGGGGTAACTGATATGAATACATGAAGATAAGAGAAAATTAGGGGGCAACTTTGCATCACCTTCAACTCTTGCACGTCTGCAATTTCTTTTTCTAATCTTTCAGATTCCTTCACGGATTTCTGCTCGGCTTCTTTCAGCTCCACCAACTACAATTTATTGCAATAGAAAAGAACAATCCAGAACATGTTAATTTAACCATATCATCCTTGTGTTAAACTTAGCATCAAACTTCTGAAGAAAAAAGTAGGTTCAGGGGGTGATTTGGCAGCAGTGCATATAGTAATTGTATTCTATCAATTCCATTGGCAACAAAAGAGAATATCTGGAATTAATTTAGGTTCACATAAATTGAAACGGAGAGAGTAATAAAAAGGGTTTTTTTTTACTATTATACACTTCTTCACTTTTCAAATTTAGGTTTTCAATATTATATAATCAATTTTTAGTATCAAGAATAATTAATACTAAGGACAAAATAGGAAAAAAATAATTAATTACATCTTGATTTTCTAAAATGACAAGTATTTTGGACTAGTTAGTTTTAGTAACCACGACAATTAAAATAAACCGGAGGGAGTAGTTAGTGAAAGATAAAAAATGGTAAGGATTGAGAGTATTATCTTTCTCTTACCAAGGCATCAAATTTGGGTTTATATTGAGGAGTCACCGTATCCACAAACTTGGGGATCTCAATGCCTGCAAGAAACATTGTTCAAAAAACTACAGAAACTTAGTACGAGAACAAAAGGTATTCTTTAGTCCAAAATGAACAACTCAGAAAGTCGGAAACAGTTAAAACAAACCATCAAATATCATTGGAGTTTGGAATATGGTTATAAGCTCCATTACTCCAATAGTAACAGAGCCTAGTATCGATGAAATACCAGATTGCCTAGACTTCAAGATGAAATTTCATCTTAACTATGAGACCAACAGTATTATGCAAAGATGGTGCAGCTGTTAAAACCTTTTTCGCTTTGCAGTGAATACTCAGAAGGAATTTGAGCAACAAATCTAACAGAAAATGTTTTGAGTTGAGCTAGCAAATTTTAAGTCAATATTTAATTGTTCTTAATTGTGCTCACCTTAAGTACATATGTTGTTCAATAAGTAATCTTTAGGAAAGCATTCAGAATATATGAGAGTTAAAAGTATTAGATGTTTTTAACTGAAATAGGTCAGTACAAATTGTTCATCCAATGTCTTTCTCAAAAAAGAAATTGTTCATCCAATGCATATCGCAGTAGATGCATAAACTGACGAGCTACTTGGGCACTTGAAACTCAAGAATTAAGCCACTAAAGAAAATGAAACTCATGATTTAAGCCACGAAAAAACTTAAAGAAAGCTACAGACCAATTTGAATAGAACCATTTACTTGTACATCTGACTTACATAGAGAACTATCGTCAATAAATCCTGCACCGGGACAATCTTACAACCCAGGACAACTACACTGCTCAGCAGTTTAGTAGTTTTATCATTTATGGCAGACAATTCCACAATAGAGAGTAGTTCTACAATCCAGGGCAACTCCTGAACATGGCTTGGGCCTTCAGAAAGACATTTGCAGCTTATGACCTTTGCAGGCTTTGCTTGAAACTAAAACTAGAATTTAAGTGATCAATGATCGGAGGAAAAGATTCTGACAGGACACATGGATTGGCCATATTCCACTTAGGTCAGCATATAATGATCTTTACACTTTTTCCACTAATATAGAATGCCTTGTATCCCAATGTTGGAATTGTAACAACTGATGTGTTAATTTGAGAAGACTATGCCTTGACTGGGAAGTTCCAAGATCGGCTGTCTTGCTACAAGATCTAGATAAGATGACTCTAAATACTGATGAATCTGACCAACTAATCTGGTTGATGCAACAAAATGGTGTTTTTTCAGTAGGCATGCTACAATGAGTTAAACAAGGAGCTGGATAGTACTCCTAATTGGCCTTGGAAGATGTTATGGAAAACTAAAGCTCCTCAAAAGGTGGTCAGCTTTATGTGGCTGCTAGGTGGTTGATTGACTCAAGGCAATTAACAAAGAAGGAGAATGAACATTTGCAGTAGATGCTACTTGTGCAACAAGAAGGAGGAGTTCTGCAGTCCTCTTTTTTTTTTTTGCGCTGTACAGTGGCAAGGCAATTGTGGAATTTGTTTTTAAATCCTTTCAACTTGTCTTTTGACATGCGTTTCATTATGAAAAACCTGTTGACTGTTCGGGACAGTTGTGGGCAGTGTTATCAAAAGCAAAAAGCGCAAAAAAAGCTCTAAGGTCTGTTGGGGCTTTAAGCGCAAAGCGCAAATAAAGCGTGGGCTTTAATGAAGAAAGGCACAAATGGAGAAAAACTGCAAATATGTATGTGTAGTCCAAGAGTAATATCTATAAGCATGAATACCAAATATATGGATAAAGGAATTGAAGCAAAATTTACGATAAAGTGAAATATCAATTGTTTAATGTCGCGTCTTCCGGATTGTGCTCGTTAGCTAGGAAAAGTATTAGAGCCTTGATGACAACACTGAAGTGCCCATTAAGCGAGGCGAAGCGCTCAACATATTTTGAGCCTCGCTTTAGGGCTTAAGCACGCTTTAAGCGCACCTTTGATAACACTGGTTGTGGGATCACGAAATCAGCAAGAAGTATGTGGATACTGTGTCAAGTTGTATCTGTTGGGTTTTGTGGGCTGAAAAACTCCATGTGTTTTGAAGGGAAAGTTGTTTCCGTACAGATGCTAGGATTTAAAATGTCTTTGGCTATAGCCTTTGGTGCAATATACAACATCTAAAGGATGAAAACAGCATGTTAAATTTCATCAAATTGCTACAGGATAGGATACTCTCACTTATTTCCCCCCCCCCCCCCCCCCCCCCTCACCACTCCCCCCGAAATTTTTTTGGGGGTACAGGCTTCTTTGAATTTGTATCTACAAAACATTGTCTTTGTGTGTTGCTGTTTATATCAATAATATACTTACTTAAAAGTTCAGAAAAAGTTTTCTGGCCAACAGTTCCAAGTAAAATATGTTGTAAAACGGCTCTTGTTCTATCCTTGATTAGATTTCTATATGAAAAATAAGAGTCGGAGTTTGATGGCAGGGAGGGGGAAGGAGCCCTTGACCCGCAGGATGATTAATTCAATCACATAGTTGGGCTCCTAGAATACGGAGCCCTTGGGGCTTTCTATTTGATTGTATTGAAAGGCCCAATTCTCAAAATACGAGAGATGTAACAGTACAGTACAACAAGAGCATTCTAATAAAGTAAGAAAAAGATTAATCATTACAAAAATGATAAGAAAAAGATTTGAAGCAGAAAACGAGAACATGAAGTTGCACATACTCTCGTAGGCCTCTTTGTACATGTCTACCAAGCGAGAACCAATTCCTTTTCTGTAATACTCCCAGTTAATAGGTTCAGGTTCCTGCTTGGCAGAGAAGCAAAGAACACCATTATGTTAGAGACTCTTAAGTGTATTGTCCAAATAGAGAAAACATATCTATTTTGAAAAACTTATCAAACCAGTGATTAATCGAACTACACTACTCCACATATTATCCTTGGTTAGAGAACTTCTCCAGTTGTTTTGAAATTCACAAATGCCATTTGGTCAAACCAAAAAACAGATAAACAAACTCAACAGAGACAAAGGCTAAAAAGTCACTTCACAAAGGTCCGTACAAATTACATTTTATGCAATAACTTTTTTTTGGGGGGTCAAGGCAGCCTACCAGCCTCAACATTTATACAATAACTCTTCCCATATCAAAAGCTATCATTAACCGAAAAATTCTATAAAATGGAAAACAAATTCACTGTTCTCTTTTTTAACAATAAGTAAATGGGACAATGAGCACCCGAGACTTGGCAACAACAGGGTGCTGCTCTATACCACAAGTCCGCAAAAGTACAGCAAGAACAGCAGCATATACAAAATGATTTGGTCAAAAATTTTTGACCAAAATCATTGTGCTCACTTAAGGAGCAGTAGAATCTCTATTGCTATTGGTTCAGGTCATTCTGGGAGAAGCGGATAATTTACAATGAAGAGGATGAGTTTCAAAAGAATGATCTAGAGTTCTTGCATAGTCCCCCAACAAAGCAGGTTTCTCAAGGACCAAGATATGAATGCTGGGCGTAGCATTTTCTATCCTCTTGACTTTAGTACGTCTCTTTGGGTTAACTGCAGCAATTTAGAAATTTTAGTATGGGTTTCCATATTATGCAGCATGTCTTCGTTTACAAGGAAACAGAAGATTCATCCACAGTTCTTTCAGGTACAGATTGCATTCCTCCGATTGCAGAAATAATGGAATAATAAGTGCTCAGGAGCAATGCAAATATAACCTAGTAATGGTTCTTCTGCCTTTCTAGATAAATATAGAAGTTAAGAGTGCTGCCGAATATATGCCACTGGGAATCCCAAAGACATCATCCCCCCTCCCCCCCCAAAAAAAAAAAAGAAGAGAGAATGTTTTGGGACTAATAGAGAGGAAAGACATAAGGTTCATACTGAAATGCTACATATCAATCTTAGAGTTCTCTTCTGCAGATAGAAAGTTCATCTTGCTTATTAAGGTAAACATAATGAGATATCTAATCAACTCGGAGATTTAAGTATAGGCCTATCTGACCTCGCTTTCAATTCATAGAAGGGGAAGGAAAGGGCAGAAGAGGTGAAAGCTCTCATTTCTTTTGTCTTCTAAATCTCCAGAAGCAAAAATCTAGCATTATTCATCACCTCATTTCTTTATCATCTAAAAGCAAGTTTCTTTTTCTTTTCTTTTTTAAGTTCCTCATCCTATTATTTTGCCACTTTCTACGAACAAATGTATTAGTGAGTTATGGCAACAGATTTTCACACGCACGCGCGCGCGCACACACACAAAATACTTCAATATTTCACAAACATGAAACACCTCTTGCTTCAGTCAATCAAATTACCATACCCAAACGACTAATGATTCCTTGGTACCAAATAATAGATCCACAAAGGACAAACCATAGAATGGAAAAACCAACAATCAAATCCTAGATCCACATAAAGACAAAAAAAAAAAATTTAAAATTCGGAAAAAATCCTTAAACTATTGAAAGAAATATAGAAATATTGGGGAAAATGAGCATATAGAGAAAGAGGAGACGGAACCTGGCTGAATTTGGTCTGAAGTTGAGAGTTGACATCATCGAAGGCGCGACGGAGATTAGCGAACTCCTTGAGAGCTTCATCGGTGACCAGAAGCTTCGCCATTCCTTCCCAATCAATAGTCTTGCCGGCCTTGAATGTCACGTCGGCGATTTTCTTCACTCTTCCGCTCATTTTCTTCTCGCACTCTTTAAGTGTTTGCTAAAATGTCTCTGTTGTTCTGTAGTGTCGATCACGTTTGAGGCAGCACCAAAAATGAGGCTCGGAGAATGCGATTATGATACGAGGGCAGTCTGCGTATATGTCTATAGTATATGATAAGGGCTTACCTCCAGGATATTCTCATTTTCCTTTATTATACTTCTTTATATTTTTATTTTTATTATAAAAAGTTGAAACTTGTTCTTGTGCTATTAAAACCCTCTACGGTTGAAAATAAGTTATATTTAAGCTTTATAACAAAAATACCGTAATGTTATACTTTTGAATTTATTTTATCCGTCACTCATTAAATTCATTCTAAACTTGAAAACAACATGTGGCAAATCTCTGTAAAAGTTAAAAAATAACCCTTCCAACTTTTAATTAAATCCAACCGACCCAGCTTATTTATCCACCTCATCTGAGCCCCCTAAATTCCTTGTGATATACTTTAGCGGAAAAAGAGTTAAAAATATTCTTCTACTATGCGAAAAGGATCACTTGTGTCCTCTGTTATGCTTACAGTTCACTAATATCCTCGACGTTACAAAATTGGTATAAAAATACCCCTCCTTCGTTAAGACTCTCCACCATGACCGACACTATCTTCCACCGCCACCAATTAGCGATCCAAGGACATCACGTTGGTTTTGCTAAGAATCGTGAGTAGTAATTCGTCTCTAAATCACCTTTTCTGGAGTTCATTTCCTCAACTTTTTTGTCTCATTTTGTCATCTTTACTTGATGTTTTTTCTATGCAAATGCTGGAATTATAGCTAAATGAGTGCACTATTATATACTTAGGATTGAATATTATTATTTTCTAAGGAAAAAGGTCTAAGTGTTTGGTCTAATTTTGTCTCTATTTTTGGAGAGTTTATGTTACTACCAAATCATTTTGGCTTCCAATAAAGTGAATATAGCTACCATCACCAGGGGCGGATGCATGCTTATCGAAGCGGCGTCGCACGACACCGCTTCGTCGATTTTTTTTACTAAATATATGTATTAATACTGGAAGGAACGGGGTAAGTAGGAAAAAATGATATTACTTGACATAAATTGTCTCTTGGTTAATTGGTTTTGTGCTTGATTTTGCTCCAAGAGGTAAAAATTGTGATGAAGTAGAATTAAGTCACGACCATTTCTACTTAAGACTCAACAAAACCAATAGACTAAGACTATTTTTGTCTAAAAATATGATAATTAAAGTTATTATTCTTGTTCTTGTATAAATTTCGACACTACTTACAAAAATTCTTGCGTACGCCCCTGACCATCACCATCTGGTCTTAACGTTCTGGCTTGATAATGTAATTTTCATCACGAGTTATTTTATTCCTTTTTTTTTGTATTGTGAAAAGGAAAATCCTTTAGAGGTTATGTATCAGGCCTCTATGTGGTGTAAGAGAAAATTCAGGTTAAAATTAGGTGAAATTTACTGCATTTTTTTTCTAAATCATATCTATTGGTGAAATTTATAGAGTTCGATCTAAAGATTGGTGTTATGCCTGATCTAACTCGTTTGCTTAAGCTTTGACTTTGCCTTGATCTATTGATAAACATATTGGGTACATATGGAGGGCAGAGAATGTACTGGTTCTGTAGCCGTAATTTCTACTTGGGGCATGTGGTTGGGTGCAGGGGGAGATGGTGGCGGTGGAAGAAGAAGTGGGGGAGGGGTAAAATTGGGTTGGCCAGTGAGGTAGTATGCCACGTAGTGTCCACCATAGTGATTTGTCAGGCCATGCGGGTTGGTGCTGGCTATGATGGAGGGACTTAATGGAGGATGGTATTTTTGCACAAATTTTGTAACGTTTAGGACATTAGTGGACCAAAATTATAATGAAGGATATAAATACTCCTTTTCGCATAGTAAAGGGGTATTTTTTAGTTCACTCTTTGAGTTCACCTCAAAATATAAAGAATGTTGAACCAAGGTAAATCACATGAAAGGGAGAGAGTGGCGTCGAAATGGGGCATTGAAACAAGGGTCCTGGGAATTGTGAAGAAACACGATTTCGGTGACTTTGTGTGGAAGAGAATTAAGCCACTTGTTTACCTCGAAAATAGTGATAACAATTATTTTTGATTTATGGTTCTAAAAATATGTGATTTATTCCAATACTAGTAAATAGACAAGAAACATTAAGTGTGAACGAGAAGAAATGATGAACCAAACCAGTGTTGTCAAAGGAATAGGGACCTCAAGTTCGATAGCCTCGGGGGTCTCGAGGTGAGTTAGGAGCAATAAAGTATGAACAATAAGTTAAGAGCAATAAAGCTGAAGAACAATTATTGAGCACAGTAAACGAGAAAAGCAGAATAGAATGTTCTATTGCAGTGAATGATTCTTCTTTACAAATGATTGGGGTCCCCTTTATATAGGAGGGGAAAACCCTAATATGGTACATTTCCAATTGTGACAAATAATTCTATGGTACAGCTGTATAACAACCTAGTACAGACTTGTACTAACACGTACAAATCTTATCCCACAATTTATGCCCTGATCCACGTGTCCTTGAGAGATTCCCTCCTTTTCTTGAGTGTCATCGAAATTGTACTGTCTTGAGGTAGACCATACCAGGCCCCCAATTTGCTTCCCGAGGTGCGCACATCCCGGCCAGACTTGATTCTTACTTCGAGTTTCCCGAACTCGAGCTCGAGGCATGATTAAGTCTTCGAAATCGAGCTCTTTGATTTCGACCGTATATAGATAGTCCCCGCGTTTCTTAGAATGAAATGACAAGAAACGTTTTGAATTCCCGAAGTCCTTTATGATGGCATCATTCCCATGACGTAAGCGTTGAAGTGACCGAATCGTCTCGTCGGTTCTCTTCCCCAAAAGCACTAAGTGCACGTTAGAGCCGGTCGACCATCAATATCAATGAACAGTCGCCGCCTTCCTCTATACATACTAGCTTTCTCTTCTTATCAAGAAATTTTCCACCTTGCAACGCCTATTTTCCTCTATAAGTTTCCTTTTCACCACCAGTTCCTCCGCCGTATTAATCAAAACCTTGCCGGTTCAATCATTTCTTTCTTTTTCTTCTAAAGAGGCAATGAAAAAAACTTACAAGTCAGTTCCTCAGAAAGAAGGAACCTCCACTTCTACTTCCCATCCGACTGGTGGTAAATCGCCGACGCCTCACGAGATCGTACCGAGAAATTTTTCCTTAAAGAAGGACTTTATAATCGAGAACCCTCCCGACGTCCCCAGCCGTCGAGAGCATGCATCGAGATACATAAGATCAATTGAGGAAAGACACCTCGATGTTGTGAGGAGGGAGTGCAAATGGGGAAAGAAGGTCGTTCTACAAATACCTTCCCGCGAAGAGAGGACATCACAACCTACATATAGGGGTTCCTGAGTGTGTATACGTGCCCCTTTATGTTAGGTCCCCTCGACCCGCTCGTGTTTGAATTATGTCGAAGATATTAAGTCACCCTGGGCCAAATTCATCCATCCTTTTGGAGTATCGTGATAATGATGAGGTTCTTCGTCGAGAAGGCCGATCTCGAGTTCTCCTTCAGCCACCTCTTCCGATTATATCGACCTCACCATTTCCGAGGCTTGATCAAACTCCAACGCCGAAGGACCAAGTCCTTCTTCGCGAGTAACGACGAAGACAAGGATCGAGGTTGGATGAGCCGATTCATCCGGGTGAGGACCGTCGATGTTATTCCCAAGGAGTTCCTGCCGTTCCCCGAGGAATAGAACTTCGAACGTGAGTGAAGTTCTTTGCTTTAGTTCTTTCTATAATTTTTGCTGAACTTAACACAATTATTCCTTTCTTTTTTTCACAGCGGTCCCGTGGATGCCTAATGCGGTCCTCGACCTCGAGTACTAGGTCCACAAACTAGCTGCTACTTCATCATACGACAAACGCTAGTGGCGGGACTTGTCTAAGGGTAAGTGGGAAGCGAAACACCATGGTTCGTGTTTCAATTTTCTTTTCTTATTAAGAATGATCCTCTTTTTATAACTTAACTTTTCTGTGGCAGGCATTGGTGAGTTCTCCGAGATGAGGCCGCCCCCTCTCGGGGATGACATTGAACCTTCGTCGTCAAAGCCGAAAAGGATAACAAGAAAAGGAGGCCCTCGAAGAGCGAGGACACCCAAAACAAAACAGAGCTAGCTCGGAAGCGCAAGCAAAGCGTCATCATTAATGTGTCTATTTACACAGTCCCCAGATCATGGACGATGAAGGCGACGAGGTGGAGGGTTCGACTTTGGTGGCTCGAACCAAAAAATCTACTAATGCTATTAAGCCCGTTGAGATTGAAGCCCCTATCCACGAGGAAAGAACTTCGAAAGAAAAAATGGACGAAGTCCCTGCGTCACCTGATGTGGTGACTGCTTCCCAAACTTTTGGAAACTCTCCAAAAGGAGCAATCTTTGAAGCTCCTTTAACCGAACAGAGCGCCTCAGGAGATCTCCTTGAGGCCATGACAACAGGTCATTCCCCGTCACTTCCGGACACTCCAAGGATACTATTAGGGATGCTCGGAACCTGAAGACGCCCGAGTTAGGCGGAGTCCTGAATGAAGATGACCGCTTCCAGGGTTGCTTTGCCGGGGTCGATGAAGCCGAACTGGCGGATCCGAACTCAATCATCGAGGAGGACCAACGCCTCTGCTTGATTATAAGTTCCTTAAAGGTTTTGCAATTTTTTCAATGTCATATTTTCTTCTCTTGTTTAATCGGTCCTTCTTTTCTGTAGGCCTTCAACAAATTTAAGACCTAACTGTGCCATTGTGAGGCCGAGTTGCGTAGCCCTCAGGCTTCTCTGTGACAAAAAGTAGGAAGAACTTAAGCATCTTCGATCAGAGTTGACCAAAGCTCGTGAATATGAGGACAAGCTAGAGAACCAGGTAATCTCTGTTTTGAAAAAATACGGGCTCCCTCTCCCGTCTACGGAGGATAATACTTCAATGTCTCAGCTGCATCAAAAGGTAGAGATGCTGGAGCATCTTCGTGGTGAGGTCGATCAAGTCAACTCTGAGTGTAATAAATGGAAGGCAAAGATGGACACCCTTGCTGCGGCTAAAAATGATGCACTGGGAAAAATATCAGCCGTCGAGATTCAATTTCGAAATGCTCAAGAGAGCAACTTGGTTCGGTCTGGCAAAATATTCGAGCTCGAGGCTGGTCTTGTGAAGGCCGAGGACAAAGTTGAGGAGGTTCGGGTCGAAGCCAGAGAAATCCAAACCAAGACCGATAGGACAGTGGCCGTCTATTTGAAGGATGTTGCCGATGCTCATATGGAGTTGAGGGGGGTTGCCAACCGGGAGAAATGAAGCAATAACTTTGCCCGATGCCGATCCCGGAGGGAGACCCTCGAAGAGGTCCATGCTAAGGGTTTCGATCTCTCCGAGGAGATAAGGCAAGCTAAGGCAGATGAGGCTGATGTAAAATTTGTCCTTTCCTCCGACGATGATGATGACGTCGAAGATGATGAAGAGGAGGTTGACGAAGAGGCTACCCC
Organism: Nicotiana paniculata; assembly: GCA_005239505.1. Classification (NCBI taxonomy): domain Eukaryota; kingdom Viridiplantae; phylum Streptophyta; class Magnoliopsida; order Solanales; family Solanaceae; genus Nicotiana; species Nicotiana paniculata. The sequence goes on along the minus strand of ML349248.1, from coordinate 86,858 downwards.
AGGGGAAGAGGCTGGTCCCGAGGGAGTTACAGGTCCGAGGAAAGTCGCTGGGGGGGGATGCCCCCCTAGTGTAGGTAGAATTTTTTCTATCTTTTCGTAATTTCTTGTTTTGTAGAACTCATGTGTAATACCTTTTGTATATATATAAAGAAGAAAGGAATTTCCTTGATTTTTTTCTTCGCCTTCCGTTTTTCTTCAATGTTTGCTTGATTTTTTATGCTATAACCTGTGAGCATTGGTTCAAATTCGAGGTTGAATAAATCCTCAAGTTTTGTGTTTCGATCATCGATTGATCATAGGTTACCACCTAAGGTTCGATCTTTGAGTTGGGCTTTAGCTCGGGACTTTTTAGTCCGAGATAGGTAAGGTCTCGAGCATGGTGTGCTTCGGCCTTTAAGCTCTTTAAGTATTGGCCCTTAGGCTTTAAAATATCGGCCCTTAGGATTTTTAGGTTGGCCCTTAGGCTCTAAAATATCGGCCCTTTAGGCTCTTTAGATTGGCTCTTAGGCTATTTTAGGTAGGGCCAATTCGACCTCTAAAATGGCTATAATTTTTCCCTCTTTCTGGCTAAAGACTTAGTGGAATTTTTGGTATGCCTTAGCATGTATGTTTTGTATTCATGTTTGACTTTTCCAAGGTTCGATTGATTGGAACCTCGTTTTTAAGTCGATATGTAGTGATAATTGGATACCTCTCGAGGTTTTTTCGAAGGCTGGTATTATCGAAGCCTGCACATTATTTGAGGGTTGTATCGAAGCCCTTTATAGTTTGCTTTTGCCGAGGGTAGCCTGGTTTAACCGTTTTTTCAAAGTTTTTGAAGGCCTTAGTTTTTATGGCGGAAGTCGGACGTCTCCAAGCCGAATTATTTTGGCTGTAGCCTTTTCATATGACCGTAGTCTTTTATATGGCCGTAGCCTTTTATATGGCCGTAGCCTTTAGTCCCCGAGTGTGGTGGCCTTAGACTTGATATCAAGGGGATGCCTCTTTGAGGTCTTATGAGTTCGAGTATGCCTCATTGAGGTCTTATGAGTTCGAGCATGACTCTTTGAGGTCTAATAGGTTTGAGTGGGCCTCTTCGAGGTCTTATAGGTTCGTGTTTTCGATGACTCGATATATGGACTGTCGATGACAGTCCGCAAGTATTCGGATGCATTTGAGGTTTTGGCCCTTGAGCCATTTCATGTAGAAATACGAATGCAAAAATGGTATACTTCTTTGGAGCACGAAGTGTTTTGATATAATGACAATGCTTCTTTGAATGATTAATACATGCGTACATGTTTTGTCGTTAAGGGTTCGACTGCTTTATATGGATACTGTTCATTTGACCATTTGGCCCATTACATCGTTTTCCTATCGAGGCCCTCTTGACACGAATTGTTTTCTTTCAAAAATGTAATCTCTGAGGGTGATGCCCCCCAGTATTAGAGGTTGATTGAAAAGAAACCTTGAATATTTGTTGAGTTTTCCTTAGGTAGCATATAGGTGTTGCCTCGTTAAAAACCTTGCCGGTAAAACCTATTTGGGATAAAACCCGTTCTAAGGGAAAAAGAGTGCAATGCATGCTTTAAAACCCAAGGTCTTCGAGCTGAAGGATTCTTCGATATCTCTATCGAACACCTGTAAGGAGTTAGTATGAAATATAAATGAAAACGGTAGAAGGTCATACCTCAGCAGTAATAGCGTTTGAGCAATGATATATTCCAATTGTTGGGTAGTTGCTCACCTTCCATTGTGCTAAGTTTGTAGGATCCTTTGCCTATAACTCCAAGGACACGACACGATCCTTCCTAATTAGGGCCTAATTTCCCTTCATTTGGGTCTCGAGTATTGAGGATGACTTTCCTTATAACTAATTCCCCGACTCCGAAGTAGCGAAGGTTCGTCCTTCTGTTGTAGTACCTCTCGATCCTTTGTTTTTGAGAGGCCATTCGAACTAATGCGGCTTCATGTTTTTCATCTTGTAGCTCGAGTGAAGTGTTCATGGCCTCGTTGTTCGAATCCTCAGTGGTATGCTGAAACCTGACGCTAGGTTCCCCGACCTCAACTTGGATCAATGCCTCGGACTCGTACACCAAAGAAAATAGGGTCTCCCCCGTGCTTGACTTCGACGTCGTTCGATATGCCCATAGCACCTCGGGCAATACTTCTCTCTATTTCCCCTTCGCATCATCTAACCTCTTCTTTAAGTTTTGGATGATGGTTTTGTTTGTGGACTCGGCTTGACCATTTTCACTTGGGTGATAAGGTACTGATAGAATCCTTTTGATTTTATGGTCCTCAAGAAATTTTGTTACTTTGTTGCCGATGAACTGCTTCCCATTGTCGTATGCTATCTCGGCGAGTATCCCGAACCAGCATATAATGTGGTCCTATATGAAGTCAATGACTTCTTTTTCTCTTATCTTCTCGAAGGCCTGTGCTTCTACCCATTTCGAGAAGTAGTCCGTCATAAACAAAATAAACTTAGCTTTACCTGGCGTTGTTGGTAGGGGGCCGACGATGTCCATCCCTCATTTGATGAATGGCCACGGGGATAGAATCGAATGGAGTTGTTCACCGGGCTGATGGATCATTGGTGTGAACCTTTGACATTTATCACACTTTCGAACGAACTCCTTATTATCTTTTTCCATGCTATCTCAGTAATACCCCGCTCTGATCACCTTTCGAACCAAGGATCAACACCGGAGTGGTTTCCACAAGTGCCTTTGTGGATTTCTCGTAGTACGTAATCAGTGTCACCCGGTCCCAAGCACACTGCCAGTGGTTCATCGAAGGTCCTTCTATATAATGTTCCATTTTCATCAATATAAACTTCCATAGATTTGCCTATTTGGTGTTCAAACATTTTATTAACTAAGCGTTGATATGTAGATCCTGCATTTTTTAGCCCGGGGCATTACACTATAGCAGTATGTACCATACTTCGTGATAAACGAAGTCTTTTCCTGGTTCTCTGGGTTTATTTAAATTTTATTGTACTCGGAGTAGGCGTCGAGAAAAGTAAGGATCTCGTGGCCAGCCGTAGCATCGATCAGACGGTCGATGGTAGGCAGTGGGAAGGAATCTTTAGGGCATGCTTTGTTAAAATCTTTTTAGTCTACACACATTCTAAGTTAGTTTCCCTTTTTAGGGACTACCACTACATTAGCTAGCCACTCAGGATATTTTACTTCCCTAATGGATCCTATTTTGAGAAGTTTGGTCACCTCGTCTTTGACGAAGGCATGTTTTACCTCGGACTGAGGTCTCCTCTTTTGCTTCACCGGTTTAAATCTGGGATCGACATTTAGTCGATGGGTGGTTGTCTCTGGTGGTATCCTTGTCATATCTAAGTGGGACCAAGCAAAGAAATAAATGTTATCAACAAGGAATTGGATGAGTTTTTCCTTGAGTTCGGGTTTTAATCCCGTTCCTAGGTATACCTTTTTTCTCGGTAGGTGCTTGGCCAATACCACCTGCTCGAGCTCCTCGATAGTGGACTTCGTTGCATCTGACTCCTCGGGGGAGACGAAGGCTCGAGGGGTAGGGAAATATTCTTCATCCTCGATCACCTGATCGTCGATCACCTGTCCCTCGGGCTCAGTTGAGGGCACGGGCTGTAATTGCTATTTGGATACCTGTTTGTCCTTTGACTTTTCCGATGTGGATGGTGTCGATACTGGTGCCAAGTCATGCATTGCGAACATCTCTTTGGCCGCATGCTGCTCTTTATATACTGTTTTCACGCCATCCTTTGTTGGGAACTTCATCATTTGATGAAGAGTTGATGGCACTGCCCTCATGCTATGGATCCATGGCCTTCCAAGTAGAGCATTATACCTCATGTCACCTTCGATGACATGGAATTTGGTGTGTTGTATGGTTCCGACCACGTTTACAGGGAGTATGATTTCTCCCTTCGTTGTTTCACTCGCCATGTTAAATCCATTCAAGACTCAAGAGGCGGGTATGATTTGGTCGAGCAGCCCGAGCTGCTCCACGACCCTTGATATGATTATATTTGATGAGCTACCTGGATCCACGAGAACACGTTTAACTTGAACTTTATTTAAAAAGGATAGAAATTACCAGTGCATCTGTGAGGTTGAGATAAGGCCTCGATGTCTTCCTCGCTAAATATGAGAGTGTCCTCGGGCATGTAGTCCCGAGTCCGTTTCTCCCTTGTGATAGATACTTTGGTACGTTTGAATATGGGCCCCTGTGGGACGTCGACTCCACCGATGATCATGTGAATGACATGTTGAGGCTCTTCTGATGCTTTTTTCCTATTTACATCTCTTTCTCTGAAATGGTTCTTGGCCCGGTCGCTGAGAAATTCTCGAAGGTGCCCTTCGTTGAATAATCTAGCTACCTCTTCTATAAGATGCCTGCAGTCCTCAGTCCTATGACCATGAGTACCATGATACTTGCACATTAAGTTAGGGTTCCTCTGAGAAGGATCGGTCTATAGGGGCTTGGGCCATTTGGTGTCTCTAATTTTGCTGATGGCTGAAATGATGCATGAGGCATCGACGCTGAAGTTGTATTCTGATAACCGGGGTGCTTCCACCGGCCCCGAGTGCCTATCGAACCCGGTCTTACTCATGAGTCCCCGGGAATTCTGACCTCGATCTGCTCTTCGATCATTTCGAGGTATGTTGCGCCTCGAAGTGTTCCTTCTGTCTTTGATGTATGGCTTATATCTTTCCTTGTTAGGCCTTGGCTCCCTGTGTGCATCTCTCAACTCCTTTGCTGGTAGCATGCTTGGATAAACTGAGCCCGAGGGGGCTCCCAACTAGTCGTCCTCGACCCTAATTTTAGACTGGTACATGTTGTGCACATCCGCCTAGGTTATACGGGATACTCGATCAAGTTCTGCTTCAGCTGCTTCGAAGCTATCGAACTTCATTCATTTAGCCCCTGAGTGAAGGCTTGTATGGCCCAGTCATCAGAGACCGGTGGTAACTCCATTCATTCCAACTGGAAATGGCACACAAATTCCCTCAGCATCTCGTTCTCCCTTTGCTTGATTTTTAATACATCTGACTTTCTAGTTGCAACCTTTATGGAACCAACATGTGCCTTTACAAATGAGTCTGCCAACATGGCAAATAAATCGATAGAGTTCGGGGGCAGGTTATGGTACCACATTATGGCCCCCTTGGACAAAGTTTCCCCAAATTTCTTCAGTAGTACAGACTCGATCTTGTCGTCCTTCAAATCATTCCCCTTTATACCACAAGTATATGTGGTGATGTGCTCGTTGGGATCGGTGGTCCCGTTGTATTTCGGGATGTCTGGCATCCAAAACTTCTTCGGAATGGGCTTCGGAGCCGCACTCGGGGGGAATGGTTTTTGTACAAATTTCTTCGAATCCAGTCCCTTAAAAATCGGAGGTGCTCTTGGTATCTGGTCGACCCTCGAGTTGTAGGTTTCCACTTTCTTATCATTGTCCTCAATCCTTTTTTCTCCCGACTCGATCCTCTTAGTGAGTTACTCGAGCATTTTCATGATGATGGGGTGAGTTTCCAACCCATTGTTGCTTGATATCTCGGGGGTTGGCTCAACTCGAGGAGCTGTTTCTGGTCCTGCTCTGCTCGGAGTCTTTTGCTGACTCTGCAACTGGGCAATGGCTATCTGTTGTGCTTGTAACATCTCGAAAATCACTTGGAGACTAACTTCTCCGTCTCCTCGACCCTGTGTTCTTTGGCCACTGGGTTGAACTTCTCCACGCACGCCTCCTCCGACATCCGTACCCAAATAGGTGTTTATAGTAATGTGTGAGCCAATATCGACTGGGTTGGGAACAGGTGCTACCATGGGGTTGAGCGGTGTCATACCGGCTACTGAAGCTATTGCATTATTTTCTTCATGGAATCTGAGGCCGTCGTTACCATGTACTGGTGCGTTTGCTGAGTTCGACATATTTTAGCCTGAAATCAAAGAATCTTGGACAAGAAAAAGTGTGAAGAATAACGTGTGTTATCAGAAAACTAACACTAAAATAATCACTATTATCTTTAGCCCCACAGTGGGCGCCAAACTGTTTACCTCGAAAATAGTGATAACAATTATATTTGATTTGTGGTTCTAAAAATATGTGATTTATTCCAATACTAGTAAATAGACAAGAAATATTAAGTGTGAATGAGAAGAAATGATGAACCAAACCAGTGTTGTCAAAGGAATAGGGACCTCGAGTTCGATAGCCTCGGGGGTCTCGAGGTGAGTTAAGAGCAATAAAGTATGAACAATAAGTTAAGAGAAATAAAGTTGAAGAACAATTGTTGAGCACAGTAAACGAGAAAAGCAGAATAAAATGTTCTATTACAGTGAATGATTCTTCTTTACAAATGATTGGGGTCCCCTTTATATAGGAGGGGAAAACCCTAATATGGTACATTTCCAATTGTGACAAAGAATTCTATTGGTATAGCTGTATAACAACCTAGTACGGACTTGTACTAACTCGTACAAATCTCATCCCATAATTTACGCCCTGATCCACGTGTCCTTGAGAGATTACCTTTTTTCTTGAGTGTCATCGAAATTGTACTGTCTCGAGGTAAGTCGTAGCAGGACCCCGATTTGCTTCCCGAGGTGCGCACATCCCGGCCAGACTTGATTCTTACTTCGATTTTATCGAACTCGAGCTCGGGGCATGGTTAAGTCTTCGAAATCGAGCTCTCTAATTTCGACCGTATACACCACTTCCATTCGTAAACCTAACGCTAAGAAACATTTTTGCCGTGTTTGGCCAAATGAAGTTGTCTTTAGGGCATCTTCAGAACCTTTTCTTTTAGCAAACGAGAAATATATATATTAATAACTAAGTAACGTCAATTACATTTGGTTTAGAGACCATGTCCCGAAGGACACACTTGTTACCCAAGCTTGCTAAAAGTTTGAAAGCTTCAAAAGAAAGGAGTTTTTTCTCCATAACATGACCTTTAGTTTCTTTTTCAAAAATACATATTACATCATGAGGAGGGCTAACAAAAACTTTCTTTCTGCCCTTGTATTTTCCAGTGCTACCATCCACCCAAGCATCTCTACTTCCTTGTTTGCTGCCTCTTCTTGATAGTTCATGAGCTATCCTATTCCCTTGCCTGAAGATGTGCCGCATGCTAAACTTCTTCTGGTGGATTAAGTACCTGCAGTCATTTACAAATTTGTTAAACAAATTACTACCTTCATGCATGGCCTGGACTACCTCCGTGCAGTCTGTCTCTATTTCGAGGGGAAATAGATTCTATTCTTTTGCTAATCTGAGTCCTTCTTGTAGGGCTTTCATTTCAGCCGCTATTGAGCCATTTGCATATTCCATTTTGGTAAATCCAACAATCCAGTTATCATGTGAATCTGTGATAACACCACCTAGGCCACAGTCTTGGTTATGACTTTTAAAACTAGCATCTATGTTATGTTTGAACCAGCCCTTTGGGGGTTTGTCCCATTTGATATTGATGAGTAATTTCTGAGGGTATATTGTATTCTTCCCAGTGAGATGTTTAAATTCAAGAGAATTTTGCCAGGCTAGAGATTCATTGACGGGGTTGGTGGTATTATTATGATTGTTGTTGTTTCTATTAATCCAAATTTGCCATATGATGAAAGGGAAAAGATTGATCCAGTGTAGAGACGAATTGGTCATAGGATAATTTAGATCTTTTATTTGGGGAAGTCAGTGTTTATTATTAGAGAAGTATTTATTTCTCAGATCAGTACATTCCCATAATTTTTGGACGGCTAGTCACTCAATGAAGATATGTTTAATAGATTCTTCAATAGGGCATTTGCATAGAGGGCAATGAGGGTCTATATTGAGGCCAATTTGTGAGAGGTACTTTCTACAAGGGATGCGTTCATGGAGGCATTGCCATAGAAAATATTTAATTTTGTTAGGGCATTCAAGTTTCCATATCCAGTCAAAATCTATGCCATTCTTAATAGTGGATTCAAGAAGTGTGTAACATGATTTAGTAGTAAAAATTCCTCTCATATTTAGAGGCCAAATAGGAATATCATTATAAGGACCTCTAAGACGAATTTTTGAGTTTTATATAGTAATTTGGAGCTGGGTGGGGATTTCAAAGGACAGCCCGTCCATATTCCAGTTGCTACCATCGTAGATATCCCTATCTTTTGTTATAAGGTCTTTCTTGGAAGGGGGACCTATTAAGGAACTTCTAAGATTAATCGAGTGGGTAGTCCAGTTAGTATCCCATATATTAAGATTGGATTGGAGATGAGGGGACCAAGGAATGCCCTTAGAGCAGATTTCCCAACCCTTGCAAACGCTTTTCCAAACAAAAGAAGTAATTGATTTTGCTTTACTAGTACCATAGTAGAAAATAATCAATTTCTCCCATGGAGTTGTGGTTTTTGTAAGAAGACACCAACTTAAGCTAGCTAAAGTGCAAAGGTTTTTATTTTTGGCATTATGAATACCTATGCCAAAATTTTGCTTTGGTTTCATATTGTTGGCCAACTTACAAGGTGAATCTTCCTTTTTTCCGTAGAGCTACCCCAAATGAAATCTCTTTGAATTTTATCAATCTCTTTAAGGGTTTGTTTAGGAAGGAAGGTGTATTTCATGTAGTGGTTAGGAATAGAATTTAAGCACGAAGTTGAGAGATTATTTCTTCCTGCTAAATTAAAGAAATTTAATTTCCAGGAAGCTAATTTATTTCGCATCTTGTCAAGAAGGGATTGGTAGTCTCTAGGTTTTGGGATATGAGTTAGAATAGGAAAACCTAGATAGGTGCCAAAATTGGTGCTCCTTTTTATACCAAGGCTAGAGGTAATGTCTTTGATGAGGGAGTCTTTACAGTTTGGGGAGAAGATAATTTTTAATTTGGTGGTATTAATAGACTGGCCTGAAAGAGTGCAAAAAAGTCCTAGGCCGTATTTTATGGATTCTCCGGATTTGTCATTTACTTTAGCCATTAAAGTAAGGTCATCTACAAATAGCAAATGAGATATGCTAGGGCAGTTATTCCCTAAGGATATGGGGTCCCATTTCTTAATATCCACTTGGTTATCAATATACCTGGTAACCATTTCCAAACAAAGAATAAAAATATAGGGGGATATGGGGTCTCCTTGTCTAATTCCCCTACTTGGATGAAAGTAATTTGTGACAGATCCATTAACAATAATAGCTATCCTGCTGGTAGAGATGCAATTTAGAATTAATTTGGTAAACTTAGGGGGGAAATTGAAGTATTCAAGGGTATATTGAACAAAAGACCATTCCAATCGATCAAAAGCCTTTTCCAGGTCTATTTTGAGAATCATGTAGCCTTGATATCCCTTCAAATTTTTAAATTTTGAAATCAATTCTTGAATAATGATGGCATTATCAAAAGCTCTTCTATTTTTCATGAAGCTAGCTTGATAAGGGCTTATAAGCTGATCAAGGAAGGGTTTTAGCCGGTTAGCAAGAATCTTGGTAACTAGTTTGTAGATAGTGTTGCATAAGCCAATAGGGCTAAAGTTATTGATGTTCTCCATTATGGATTTTTGGAATAAGACAGATTAGGGTTTTGTTCAAATCAGGAGGTATGACTTGGGTGGTGAAAATATTATGGAAAAAAGCGCTAACAGATTCACCTATTTGGTTCCAATGTTTTTGGAAGAAGAAGGGATGGAGACCATCAGGACAGGGGGATTTGAAAGGTTTAAATGAAAAAATTACCTTTTTAATTTCCAAGTTCATTAGGGGTGATTCTAAAATTTCTAAATTAAGATTGTTTCTAAAGCATTTTCCAATGGGGTTCAACCTATTAGTTTGAGAGTGGGAGGCGGTGAATGTGAAATGGTTTTAGACATGGGGCATAATTAGAGCGTGGTCATTTTATCCAGTTACCATTAGCATCTTTAAAGTAATTTACTTTATTTCTTCTTCTTCGGTTTGTGGCCGAGACATGAAAGAATTTTGTATTTGCGTCTCCTTCAATTAGCCACTGAACCTTGGATCTAAGTTTCCAATAGTCCTATTCAATTCTGAGAATGTCATTGTATTCATTCTTAAGGTCAAATTCAAGATTTTGAAGGAAAGTACTTGTAGTATATCTAGTTGAGTTTTGGATACCTTGTAGCCTGGCAAGTAACTTTCTTTTTTTGCCCATGATGTTGCCAAAAGTGGTGTTCTTCCATTCCATTAATTTATCAATAAAGTTAGAGCTCGCCTTAAAATAGTCATTACTATTCCAATCATTTTTAACAAGAGTGAGGAATTCCGGATGCTTACACCAGTAGGTTTCAAGTCTAAAGGGAATTTTTTGAATAGACCTATTTTTGGGAATGAGTTCTATTAGGATAGGTTTATGATCCGAATGGGTCCTAGGGAGATGGATTATAGAGCTTTTAGGGAAAATATTAAGCCATTCCTCATTACCAAAGACTTTATCCAATCTTTCCATGATCAGACCTTTTTTTATTATGCCTACAATTAGTCCAAGTGTATTTACTTCCTTTGAACCCTAGATCAAGTAAATTACAATTGTTTAGTTTGGACCAAATATATTTAGCTCTTTTATCTTTTATGCGTTTACCACCATATTTTTCATTAGAAGCTAAGACATCATTAAATCCACCACCTATTAACCAAAGACCTTTATAGGATTTGCTTATATTTTCTAAGTTGTCCCACATAGTATTTCTAGTAGAAGCACAAGTACTAGCATAGATTGAGGTAAAAAGCCAAGGTTTACGTATGGGTGTTACCTCAATAGTTGCACGAATTTCCTGATTTCTACGAACAACATTTTGGACATTGATAATATCATCCTTCCACATCATAACCATGCCACCTTATTGGCCCTCCGATGGAACTTCAATCATGTCTGTGAAGCCAAAGGTATCAAGCAAAGCTGCATGGTTGGACATCCTAGTCTCCAACAATGTCACCATGCAGAGCCTATGGGTGTCAACCATCTCCCTAAAGTTCCTCCTAAAGTAATCCTTGTTATCCCTACGAATGTTCCAAATGATAAAGTTAGTTGCACGATTCATTGATGGATTTATCTTTGAATGTCCCCTCTCCCCATTCTCCCGTATCCCCCCATGAGGATCGGATTCCTTCGTAAGGATGGAACTAATATCATTGCCTTGTTCCCCACTGTTGGATCGTGTGGGGGACGGATATCCATCGAGCATTTGAATAGACCCATTGGACAACTGAGAATGTGCCTCTTCTCGTGCCTTCCCGTGAATAGAATTTTTTTTATTCCGTCTAGGTTTGAGATTTCTTGCATTTGCCCTAAGTTTAGGTTTAGGGGGACATCGTCCTCCTCCATTTCTGCTTCCACGGGACCTGGTATGGGGTCTACTTGGTGTGGTGGAGATACTGGAGGGAGGGGGGGGGGAGGTGGTTGGGGGACTTCCTGGTTCACTTGGTTGCTGTCCCATGGGAGAAATATTGGATTGAGTTGAGTGAACATTTATGTGGGAAAGAAAGGTAGGTCCAGTGGTGCATTCTGAGGGTTTATGGGGTTGAACTGAAGGGGCATATTCCACTGTGCTCTCATCTCTTGGGCCATTTGAGGATTGAGGGAGGGGGTCATCGGATGGATGATGTTGTTGAGCCAAACTTGATTGAGATAATTGTTCATGGATAATCTCATCCCTTCTGTTATGAGCTGGGCAAGATATTGTGTGTTGTGGAGTATCACTATGGCCTCTTGTCCATTGATTGGTACAGTGAGGGATATTGCATGGCCCATAAGCCGTAGTTCCATCCAACTGGAGGGTTGGTAATCTTAGGATTGGGGTAGTTGAGTATAAATTATTTGAGGATGATCTTGGGGTTGAAGAAGTGGAATGTTTTCCATGTTTAGAGGTCTGTGTTGACGTAGGATTTGGATTAAACATTGTCTCCTTCGTAGGGATGAGGGGGTCCTTAGAATTTTGAATGGAAGTAGAAGTAGTTAATGAAGTGGTAGTAGGTGTGGGGTGGTAACCGAAAGGAGAGGGCAACGGATTGGTGGAGAGATTAAAGGTTGCCTTTTCCAAGCTTGTGTCTTTTGATTGCTCAAGAATGTCATTTATAGATGTATTAATTACTTCTTTGTGACTTTAAAGATGTTTGGCCATTTGGCTTCCATCTTCAATATCCATTGCCATTTGGCTAACATGCGGAAGGGTACTCGATTTGCTAAATCCTACGGAAGGATTTTGTGTGGATTTTTCGGCTAAATCCATATTATGGAAAGATTTTTGGTTTATGGAGGGGTGTAGGGTAGTAGAGGAGTGATTATTATCAGGGATACTATTGGCCATGAGGAGATTATTTTGCATGGCATTGGAATTATCAATGGACATAGTAGAATTGTTGTCCACGTATGACTCGTTTATACAAGTGTCCTCTAATCCTAGTGCCAAGTCATTATTTAAATGCATAGATTTATTATTGCAAGGAATGGTATTAATTGTTGAGGTGGTATTAGGTAAAAACATTTGCTTGTTTTGTAAAGAGTGGTTTTTAACTAGGGTAGGGTTTTTATCATTAGTAAAAATAGGTTTAGTATTAGTTTTAGGCAAATAATTAGGCGTGGGAACTTCCTTAGATTTGTATTGGAATTTTTGAGTATTCAAGTACTTACCCGTATTGGCATCAAATAATTTAACTGACATACCTGGGCCTTCTTCCATTTTTGTTGGATTATTGAGAGGTTGAGAAGGAATTTTTCTACCTTGATTTCTTTTCTTATTGAAGGAAACCGTGATCCATTCTTTCTCTGTGGCTTTTTCTTTGGTAGTATCTTGAGGAACTTGTCTTGCATGAACAGTGTCTGGATTGTATTTAATAATATAGTTGCATTGTCCCATAGTGTGACCAAAGCGGCCACAGTTTTTACAAAGGAAGTCCTCCCCTTCATAGTGGATGTGTTGTTTGTGTTGTCCCACAAAGAGGTAGGGTTGGACTGGGATCTCTAGAGGGATTTCAACACAAATTCTTGCATATCGGCCTCTCATCATTGTTGATGTGCATGTGTCTATTTTCAGTAGATGACCAATAGCATTACCTATTATTTCTAGGATTTTGCTATCATAGAACTCAATTGGTAGTTGTGGAAGCCTAACTCATACGTCAGAGGTAGTTAATTTCTCTTTTTTTGCCACAAAATTTGGTTTCCATTTTGAAATGGACAAAAAGTGTCCATTTATGAACCATGGGCCTTCATGGATTGCCTTATCCATATTCTCTTTCTTCATAAACTTGATGATGTAGTAATCTTCCCCAAAGTCAATTAGGGAAAAGTTTTCTATTGGATTCCAGAGCTCTTGGATTTTTCTCTTTAGGTATTGGTGTAGCATCCATTTACCAACTAGCTTGAGTATGATGGAATGTTTCCATGGTTCATAAATACGATTTTTGTCCTCCTTAGATAGAGAGATTTGAGTAATTCCATTGGTAATTTTTCAGGCATTTGTTCAACCTCCATTTCTTCCAATGGATTAGTTGAGTAAATCATGTCCTCTTGAGGTACTATTGTGTTAAATCAACAGTTTGTCTTTGAAGGTTTGAATTTTTTCCACTAGATTATGTATGTTACTGTGATGATTAATGTCAGGTGATTTTGGGAGAATCATGTATTGAGTTACTGGAGTTTGGGAGTTCATAATTTTGATTGTTAGTCTAGAAAGAAGGAGGAGCATCTCTCTAAAATTCCGGGTTCATGTCCTATTATCTTCAGAACCAGCTTCCGCTGAAAGTGGCAAACTGCACAACCAAATGCTGGAAATTTAAGTAAGATATAATTAAAGAGCAGTCACAGTTAACTCATAAATAAGTTTCAACAAGAAGTAGCAAAACCCGAATATGGCCTGCAAACCTACTTGAAAAGGTCTTTTATACATGTTCGAAAGTGAAACGTGGAGGAATATAATTTATTTTCGATAATAGATGAGCAAATATGGATCTTTTCCGATTAAAACTTGCTCAGTTTTTGTTATATTTTAGTTTATTTATACTTTTGTCACTAGCGAATCATCTCATATTTGTCTCTAATCATTAATAGAATTTTAGCTTGAAATTAATGGAATGTAAGTGGAAAAATACTCTAAGTAAAATATTTAAATTTATCCCTCTACTTTTAAATATTATATAAATTTATTCTCATAGAATTCCTTTAGGGTCAAGGAAACAAAATAAGAGAGAATTACACAATAATACAAATTAACTCACTACATTTCATCTGAATAGCCAATAAAAAATATTGTAATGATGTAACCCAATAAAATATAGACTAGATAAATAACGTGGTACTTTTTTCAACAAATCTATAAATCCCATCCATCTCCATCCAACAAACTTTTGTTCTCCTTTCACCCATATTCTTTCCACTTATTTTAGTTTTTTTTTCCTTATTTTATTTTGCTTTTTCGTGTTTTTTCATTCCAAAATCAGATGGTCTTTATTGTTTCATTTTTTTTTTCTATTTTTCACATGAAATAAAGATGATAACAATTTATTATGAACTTTTACTTAATAAGTCCTTATCGAACAAGACACGAGGAAGCATCGGATCTATTTATAATATAATTGTATTCATAATGTTAAAGCAAATATGAGAGTTTTGGTTGATAATAAATACATGTATAAATTAATTATACATATGTATCAATTTTATTCAGTGAATATACATTATCAGAAGGCAAACATGACAAAAAAGTAAAACCATTATGAATATTGTCTAACTGCGTATAATTATGTATATTCGTGAAAAATGCTGTCTTGCTATTACCATATACAAAGATATACATAGAATATACATATACACGTCATGTACACCTAGCTACTTCCTCATTAACAGTGGAAAAAAAACAGAAAAAGAAGAAAGCAAATATCGAAACTTAGAACCATTCTATTCAATTAAAAATGTTCATGCACCAAATCTTCAACGACTCCTTCCTCGATACAAGGAACCGAATGATATCCATAATCCATTGTTATTAGTTTTCATGGGTCAAGCAACATGTATAGAGTTGATATATGATAAAAATTGAAAGGGTTGGCAACTGAATTCTACCACCACTTGTATTTTAAAGACTAATGTATGGATCATCTATTTTTACTTTGTAGAAAGTGATTTCCTTCATATAAAAATAAATAAAAAATAAAAACTTAGAACCATAGAGTTAGACCTCCGCATCAAAAATAAATAACAAAGAGAAACTACAAAAAGAAATAATTATATATAATTGGAGGTCACGGGTTCGAGCCGTGAAAACAACTGTTAGTAGAAATGCAAGGTAAAGCTGCGTACGACGGACTCTTGTGGTCCGGCCCTTCCCCGGACCCTGCACATAGCGGGAGCTTAGTGCACCGGGCTACCTTTTGTGTATGTTCAACCTCTTACACTGTATTATACAATATTATACACCTGTATATATTGATAAGTGTGGATTTGACTACTTATTAGCACTTTTTTGCTTTTGTCTTAGTAAGAAAGTATTGATTTATGTTCCCAAAACTAATAAAAATATGAAAATTGCAGGAATGTTGGAAGTTCGGTCTCCCATGATGAAATTCAACTCAAAAAGGAGTGCGAATCACAAGGCAATAAAGCGTGAGGAATCAAAGAAGTGCGGTTCGCAGAAGGATTTCTGCGGCCGCAGAAGAAAGTGCGGACCACAGAACTCCATCTGCAGCGAGAAACCAAGTACAAGCACCCATCAGAATTTTGGCCAACCCGCACATGAATTGTGCGGCCGTAGAACAGGGTTTTCACTGATAGATGATTCCAAATTCAGAGCAAAAGACCAAGTCCTGAAGCCTTGATGAAGTGCGTACCACACAAGAATTGTGCAGCCGCAGAAGACACGTCGCAGTCGCAACCGAGAAATGTGCGGCTGCAACACCCACTCTCCTGCCAACTGAAGAATTCTGAGGACCTCACATGAAATTGTGCGGCAGCAGAACCTCCCGAGGGGCATTTTTGTCAGCAAATTTTGGCTCACTATGAACAAACGAGTTTCACAATTTTAGGTCAAGTTTCAAAGTTTGAATTGCTGTAGCCGTTACCTTTTACTATTTTAGGAAGTTTGTAACCATTTTATTGTTTAAACATTATCTTTTATCATTTTATCTTTGATTATGAGTTTAATTAGCACTTCTCCCTTATTTTCTTCAATTCCCATTATGAATAGCTAGACTTTTACTGGGGTTGTGACCCAACCCTAGTGTGTAAACCTTATGGGTATTTAATCTAATGCTCGTTTATGATTGGGTGTTGATTATTTAGCTTAGTTCATGCTTCAATTTTAGAATTAATGGTTGCAAACATTGATTCATATATTTTTGACTTAGTCTCTACTTGAGAAAGAGGGACCTTGTCTAGGATAACTTGGCTAACAAGGAATTGAGCTAATTGAGAGTTTGATTAGCCTATTAAAGGGTTCAAACTAGAGATAGTAAGAACCCGACTTGAGTTCATATAAAATATTTTGTTTGATACCCATTTGGACTTGAGAAAGTGATCTCATCCAATTTCACACCTCAATTAAATGTTATGAAATGGTTGATTGCAATGATAGTACCCAATAAGAGTCTAGGTCGAATTTCGCAGGGAGCTATAGATGGGAGTTAGGAGTATATATTGTAGCGTATGAATTTGACTATCTCAATTTACACTTCCACAAATTGAGGTTGTTTTATGTCTAATTTAAAACGACAATTGCAAGTTGGGAAATAAAACTAAGAGATTGTTTTTGTTGTTTTTCAGATGTTGTATAAAGCCTAGAGCTATGACCTTCAACTAGGTGTTTTCCTAATGGTATATAAACTTTAATGCTTGTTTTACTAATCGGGGTGTATTATAGCTATCAACACTCAATTACCCACTCAATACCTCTCGGTCAGAGAGTGATTTTGCCCAATTTGAATTTCTCAAGTCCAAATGGGTATTGAACAAAATGATTGATAAATGCTCAAGTCGGGTTATTACTATATCTAAGTTGAACTCTTTAATTGGATTTATCAATCTCTCGATTGACCCAATTTCTTGCTAGCCAAGTATCCTAGACTAAGTCTATCTTTCTCAAGTAGAGACAAGTCAAATAGGCATGAACTACTGTTTGTAATCATTAATTCCACAAATAAAAGCAAGAACAAATCTAAATAATAAACACTCAGCCATAAACAAGCATCAAATTAAACACCCATAAGGTTTACACGCTAGGTTTGGGTCACAACCCTAGTAAAAATCTAGCTAATCATGGTTGGAATTAAAAAAATAAAAGAAAAAATGATAATTAAACTCATATTGCCAGATTAAAATGATAAAATATATGTTAAAATATCTCAAAATATGAAAAATTACTAAAAGAAGTAAAGAGAAATGGCTATTGTAGCTGCTGATGTCAAAAGTTCACCTAAAATTGTGAAACTCATCTATTTAAACAAGGCTAAAAAATTTGGACAAAATACCCTTCGGGAAGTTTTGCGGCCGCACAATTCCATGAGCAGTCCGCACTTTTCTTCAACTTGTCAGTATTGGAAGTATACGACCACATAATTTTGAACTGCGACCGCACGGAACTCTTTCTGCGGTCCGCACTTGAACTTCTGCGGTCCGCGCTTTTACTCATGCGGTCGCACAATTCCTGTGTGGTCCGCGCTTTTGATGGACTTGGAATGCATATTCTCTGAACTTTGCTCCTGGACCAGCTTTTACGGCCGCACAACTCATGTGCGGACCGCACTTTGCACCAAACTCTGCTAGCTTTTCCTTCATCATCTGCGGCCGCAGATGATATTCTGCGGTTTGCACTTTTGAGCTTCTACGCCTTTTATGTCCTTGAGTTCAGATTACTCCTTTTTGAGTTGGATTTCATCTAGGGAGTTCTTCTTCCAATATTCCTGCAATTAAGGACATTTCATCAACTTTCGGGAACACAATTAAACGCTTTTGGACTAAAACAAACGCTAAAAGGCGCTAATAAGTAGTCAAAATCTCCACTTATCAGAAAGCCAAATTGGACAAAATTACTCTTTGACCGAGAGGTATTGAGTGGGTAACGTCGAGTTGAGAGCTATAATACACCCAAATCAACAAAATAAGTATTAACGTCTTTAACCTATTAGACGAACACCTAGGTTATTGTCACATCCATAGGCTTTTTAACTAATTGGAAAAACACCAAAATCAATCGTTCCTTTCTATTTTCTTTTACTTAGCTTACAATTGCTAAAATAATAGTAGAAATATAAATCAAAACTTTTTTTGGAAGTGCAAATTTATATAATTCTTTCGCTTTATTCAAGTGTATACTCCTAACATCCGTTATAACTCCCTGTGGATTCGACCCCGATTCATAGTTGGGTAAATTATATTGCATACGTCTGTATCATATCTCTTAACGAGGTGTATTGTGGACGTCATCATATATACTACTTAAAAAATATATATACATTATATAACTATTATATAAACACCTGTTATACATATCTACACTAGAAAATCGCATCCATCCACCATTACACCTACATTTCAATACCAAAATCACCATATGCATAACAATGAAAGGAAAAAACAGAAGAACAAGAAGAAGAAAGAAAATTTCAGAAAGGTCTTCAATGAGCAACATATAGAAAAAAGAGTGTGGCTTCTTCTATTCGAGCTTCAAAGCAACCTAGTGGTAATTAATTTGCTTCAAAGTGAATATAGATCTATAGATTTATAAATTTATCCGTATAGATTTTCATCACTATAAATGTGTAGCTTCATCCATATTGAATTTCTTTTCGCTTCTCAAATCTGAATCTTTTCCGCCATAAACTAAAAAACTAAAGGAGAAAGAAAGCAAAGAAGAATAGCAAAAGTAGGGAGAAAGAAGGAATGTTTTCATATCCTTGCAATATGAAGGTTTTCAAATTTGGATGTTCTTGAATTATTATTTTTGAGTTGATGAATTTTCTAATATGTGTGTTTTTGAGTTCTGCTTCCTTATTTCCTTCTTTCTCTTCAACTTTCCTTGTTGTTGCTGCTTTGTCTCTGTCATCATCTTCTTCTTGTTCTTCATTGCCTTCCTCGTCTTTTTCTTCTTCTCCCTCTTCATCTTCTTTTTTCTTTTTATTTAGTGGTTTAAAATATGCCAAAGAAAAAGAAAAATGTGAAATTTTACAAAGTACGTATTCTAGAATATATTCCCCGAGATATTTTGAAACATCACTAGGATAAGTATTTTGCAAAATATCCCTAGAGATGTTTGAAACATCCCTAGGATGTTTGAGATATCTCTCGGGATATTTCTTCCGTTTCTTCATTTTTTTCTAGTAGTTTGAAATGTGAGAGAAAAAGAAAAAAATGATAAAATTTGGTGAAACATCTCACTAGATGTTTGAAACATCTCACTAAATGTTTGAGGATAAGGAGTGGTTAGAAGATAGAGAGGATCGAGATGGAGGAACAATGGGAGGAAGAGGAGTGGCGGGAGGGGGAGGAGGGGAAGAGTGGAAGGAGGAATAGGGGTGGAGGAGGGAGGGGGAAACTTTATGTAAATAAGAAAACTTTGGGGTTTTAGAAATTTATGTCATTAATACAAATTATAAAAGTGTCCCTCATACCCCATTCTTAATACTTTTGTCTTAAAAAAAGATATAAGTTTCCTATGTGTCTCAACAATTTAGTTCTCATTTTTAAAAAATTTAATATTTACCCATAACTTTTTCTATTTTTAATTTGACCCCAGCCCCCGTTAATCACCCTTCTTTTGTTAACCAAAAAGTGCGTCTCAAATTCTTACATAAGACTTCAAATGTGTTGGGGTCAGATTAAAAATAGGAAAAGTTATAGGTAAATGTTAAACAATTTAAAATTTTAAAAAGACTCACACACATTCAAATTATTTTAAATTTTCATTTCCCTCCTCTTTCTCCTCTCTACTTTTTATTCTTCTCCTTCTTTCTTCATTCTCTTCCTTATTCTCTTATTCTTCTTCCTTATTTTCTTATTTCTCTTAAACTTTTGTTGTTGTTGTTGTTTTGTCTTTGTCATCTTCTTCTTCTTCATTTTCTTCCTTGTCTTTTTCTTCATCTCCCTCTTCATCTTCTTTTTTATTTTTTTCCTAGTGATTTAAAATACGCGAGAAAAAGAAAAAAATATGAAATTTTACGAAGTGAGTGTTGTGCAAAATATCCCACGAGATATTTTGAAATATCCTCAGGATGAGTATTTTGCAAAATATGAAACATCTATGAGATGTGCTTCTTCCTTTTTGCTAGTAGTTTGAAATGTGAGAGAAAAAAATTTGGTGAAACATCTACTTGTATGTTTCAGACATCTCACTAGATATTTGGAACATCTCCACAGATGTATGAAACATCTCGCTAAGTGTTTGAAGATAAGGAGTACTTGGAAGATAGAGCGGAGCATTGCGAGATGGAGGAACAAGGGGAGGAGGAGGAGGGGAGAGTGGGAGGAGGAATAGGGGGTGGAGGAGAAGGGGGAGACTTTATGTAGATAAAAAAACTTTGGGGTTTAAAAAAATTATGTCATTAATACAAATTATAAAAATGTCCCTCCTACCCCTTTCTTAACACTTTTGTCTTATAAACTGATATAAGTTTTCAAGTGTCTCAAAAATTTAGTTCCCCATTTTTGAAAATTTTAATACTTACCTACAACCATTCCTATTTTTAATTTGATCCCGACCCCCTTTAATCACCCGTCTTTTATTAACCGAAAAATGCGTCCCAAATTCTTACACAAGACTTTAAATGTGCCGGGGTCAGATCAAAAATAGAAAAAATTGTGGGTAAATATTAAAATTTTTAAAAATTTAAAAAGACCCACACCCATTCAACTTATTTTAAATTTTCATTTTCTTATTCTTTCTCCTCTACTTTTTTTTCTTCTCCTTCTTTCTTCTTTCTCCTTTCTTTTTTCTCTTCCTCATTCTCTTAATCTTCTTCCTTGTTTCTTATTTCTCTTCAACTTTCGTTGTTGTTGGTGCTTTGTCTCTATCATCATCATTTTCTTCTTCTTCTTCTTCTTCCTTGTCTTTTTCTTCTTCTTCTTCCTCTTCATCTTCTTTTTCTTTTTTTTTTCTAGTGGTTTAAAATATGCGAGAAAAAGAAAAATGTGACATTTCAAAAGGTGAGTATTCTGCAAACATCCCTCGAGATATTTTGAAACATCACAGGATGAGTATTTTGCAAAATATCCCAAGAGATGTTTGAAATATATCTCGGGATATTTATTTTGCTTCTTTCTTTTTTTTCTAGTAGTTTGAAATGTGAGAGAAAAAGAAAAAAATGATAAAATTTGGTGAAACATCTCCTTGTATCTTTCAGACATCTCCACAAATGTTTGAAACATCTCATTAGATGTTTGAAACATCTCCCGAAATGTTTGAGGATAAGGAGCGACTGGAGGATAGAGAAAAGCATTGCGAGATGAAGGACAAGGGGAAGAGGAGGAGTGGTGAGAGGAGGACGGGAAGAGTGGGAGGAGGAATAGGGGGTGGAGGAGGGGGTGATTTTAGGTAAATAAAAAAACTTTGGGATTTTTAAAAATTATGTCATTAATACTAATCATAAAAGTGTCACTCCTACACATTCTTAACACTTTTGTCTTAAAAATTGATATGAGTTTTCAAGTGTCTCAAAAATTTGGTTACCCGAGCGAGAAGCGGGTGAAAAGAGAGAATTAGGTCTATTTACATGAGTTGGTTTAATGAATGAAAAAACTTTTATATTTTATACACAATATGGGCTATTTCGGGTTTGAAAAAAATAGGATATGGGCTTAAATGAGTAGGAAAAGCATCCAATATGTTTTTGCTTGTAATTTTTTAAAAGAACAAGAATCCCTTAATGTCGAGGCTAACTGGTAAAATTAGACACAAAATATAACAGAAGGAAAAGTTAAATCAAATTTTATCCTTTCCCCTATTTTATTTTACTATGATATAGTTTTTATATTTCTTTACATCGTAGGCAATCTAAGAAATGCCAAGAATACCAACTTGGAATATTACACTTTGAATTGTGGAATTTTCACAAGTTGATGTCAACTTAGTTTTCTCTGCGTATATTGATAAAAGTGATGTTGGAGTTAATTTGTGCACGTGGGTATTAGATACTCGTTATTACCCGTGCTTTCAACATTTTACAAATTGTTAGGACACATTCTGGAGTGCTCTATTGCTCTTCAATAGTTTTCACCTACTTTTAAAATTTGCTTAATTACCATGAGGATTTTTTGTTTTTAGAAAGAAAAACTTTCATAATATTTAAGGATCGATAAAGGACAATTGAATAACAAAATCGAATTCCCCACACATCGTGTGAGAAATTTTCGTTAATATCACCAGACTATAAGCCTTGATACTACTAATATCACTAGACAATAAGCCTCCGTACATCTACCCTTGGTTACTAAAAATTGATTTTCTTTTCTTTCTCACTTCTTTTTACTTTAAAGTGCTGGCAAGATTCTTCACCCCTAGCCACAAGGTATCCATGCTGCCTCCATGGGAGTTTGGGTCGTGTCTCAATCCTAGCATGACCAATTATCAGAAAAGACCAGTTAAGCATCATTGACTTGAGCAACCTTTACTTTACCCCCTACTGCCCGTCATGGCAAGGTTCCTTCCCTGCTCTTAATTTGCTTGGAGAAAATACTCCATGAACAATGGTTTTGATCATACCAAATACATGATTGAAAAAGAAAACAACTCAGAATGAAATTATCTTGCTCGAAAATGCTTACCCCCCAAAAGTGAGATTTTCTGGCGCTAATCCGAATCAGCCAAGCCCCAAAACGGTTGCTAGATACCAGGTGGGAAACCAAAATAAAAAAAAACTATAGACTAGCACAATCAAAACAAACAGAAAAGGGAATTTGTGTATCTGAAAACTCCTAGTTGAGGGAGGGTGCTTTGGACACATCTAACATCTACTAGTACTGTCATTACAAATTAAAAGAACTGTACATATGAAAGAAGTATACTCCCATCTCCTCCCACTGATGACCAGTCGCTGCAAAATAGACCGGGACGATGACATCCTGATCAGGCTCTCCTTGGTTGCTGTCTATTTCCATAAATGATATTTCGCTCATCCCATATTGGGCAGGAACATGTTGGTTTCTTGTTCTTCCACTCAGCTCCGCATGTATAACAAAACTCGTGACCACATCTGGGAAAACATTTGAAGTACTCACTGTCAAAAACTTAGCTCTTACGACATGAATGAATCATAGGTCAGCCACCTCTAAGAATAGATATAAAGTTCCGCACAAATTTTACATGATAAGGATAGGAAGTGAACCAGAGTACTTAACATAGTTTCAGAGCATAAAATTTTTTGGACAATGGAGACAATAAGATAGAACAGTTGGTAGAACAAGCAATGCAGCCAACAGCCCAATCAAACACTTCACAGATCAGCATTAAGCAAAATGTTCTCACATAATTATGTTTCCCAACCCATTAGTTAACACTAGTGAAGTCTGCGCCCAAGCCAAAGACAAGAAAATTTGTACGAGGCAATGCGATTTTCTCTCTTCTTTTTCTAATATTTGATTAGTCCCAGAAATACTTTGTTGTCGACAACCAACCATGGAAATCAAACTCTAGATCGCTAATCAATGTGATCAAAAGTAGCTTCATGAAGTAGGAAAAACCTAGAGACAGCAAAGCATTATCAGCGGATTGAACAACCAATGAAGTTTGACTAGAGTTTTTTTTCTTCTTTTTTGGCAAGAGTTGATATTTAAACGAGACAAACAAATTCAAACAGCAATCTCTGCCAATTCAGTTAATAAATTATGGTAATGCATCACCATAATAACAGTAGTTTAACTTAAAGAAAATGAAAATAGTGAGACATTTACTGAAGGTGGAGTAAAGAAAAGGAAAAAAACTAATATGTGTAGTTTTGCATCTCTGTGGCATAAAGATATAGAGAAAGTTGAACTCGGTTCCATAACTTAGTTGTTAGACCAACGGACTATTTGAGATGCTAGTATCAAAAAGTCCTCTTAGTTCAGTTGCAAAGAACCCTTTCAATAAGCATCGTAATAGCTAATTCCTCTTAGTTATTTACACTCAACTCAATGTAAAAGGCTCTATAGATCTGCTAATGACCTGGATCAAACGGGAAGTTTAGAACTCTTGACAGTGGAAACATGCTCATAAGACAACCTGAGGATTAATAGTCACTAACTACTTCATAATAGAAAAATAGTCACCAACTTAAATCTTTTGAGCTTGCATGTGTGTAGCTATCTAGATTGTACCCGTTCTATTTTGAAACATAAATTGCCTACCAAAAAGATCAAAGAAATAATAAAATGTCCTCAAGAAGACAACAGATAATGTAAACTCCGTACACCTACTTCCACAAATATAAAAATATTCAAATGCTCTTAGGGCTCAGGTAGAGATACCTAGATCCTTTCATTTCATGAAATAAAATAAACAGCTGTGAAAAAATTCAAAGCAACCAAAGAGGAAAATGATCAACTACCTGTGCATTTAACTTCTACTAGATCTTTCAGTTTTTGCGCTGGAGGTGGGATTTAGTCCTAATACCTTCCCCTCCTACCTTTTGATCTTATCTTGCAATTCCAAAGGATTTCTTCATAATTAAAAGGTTTGTGGGAGAGACTCGTATTATCTGGATCTCCAATTGATTGGAGATAAAGCCTATTTGTACTTTTCTCTCTACACGGTTGTTTGCAAACTGGATAGTTCTTCACAATTAAGAAGTAAAATACAAGCCCACAAGGATGGAAGACTACTAAGTACTAACTTACATAAATTTTAGGCAAAGATCAAAGGCTTTGGATGTATAAAGCAAGAGCACAAATCCTGGCATAGATGGTCTGCCATCTAAGTATGATAATGTCCAGGTCCTCTTCGTCCTCTTTTTTTATTTTATTTATCATTGATAAGGTAAGATTTTGTTAAAACAAAAACAGTATCAACCTGATACTGGGGAATTACAAAAAGAGGAAGCTAGACTTGATTACATCAGCTTCCTTTCCGTCCTCTTTGTTACCTTTTTGGTCTTTAATGAGGAGTTGCTGTCATATGTCTTCATTTAACGAGGTCCAATAAGTATTTAAGGTGTTTCTTTATATGCTATAACACAAAAAGATTTTATGGATGAAATGTGCTAGTCATCAGTTAAGATCTGTTGAATTCTTTTCTTTTCGAAAATGTATATGAACCTTTTATTAAAGAATAGCACCCGGAGAGTGCAATGGATGAATAGTACAACCCCAGGAAAATGCATCTTAGAGACCTCGATCAAAGCCCTACCGCCACCTATTATCAAAAAGAATTTTCACGTGCTTGGCTCATGTACGAGGAAGAGTGTTGAACATAATTATGTAAATAAAGTGTACTTTCTTTAATAGTTTACGTTTTAGCTTTAGACTATTTGATTAGATGGTCACACACTTCAATATCAATATTATATTAAAAGCACGAAGGCCTTTAGTGAAATGTCGTTCGTCTATTTTACCCTCTAAAAATAGAGTTCACACTAAACAATATAGTCTTTTACTAATATTAGGATTTATTTTCTTAAAATAAACTAAAATTATTAAATCTTTCCTTATTTGAGTTATGTAAGATCCTAATATTTATGACTTTAAAATTCATTAAGATTTGAACCTATATAAATTCTTTCCTTGTTTTAACTAAGTATATAATATAACTATAATACCTTGCATATTAATTGTCTAATATTTAATACTTCGAAATCAACTTTTACATAAAAGAATTTATTCGAATTTCAGGGAAAATTAAGTTATGTACGGAGCTAAAAAAACATTTCTAAAACACTAGGTAAATAAAGAGAAAGTTAAAAAGAATATGTCCCCAAAATTTTCAAACGAATTAAAAAAGGAAGGCAACAAATAATAGAATCATAATGCAAATGACTCTAGGATTCTATAATTTTCTTTGAGAAATTCTAGCAATGTATTATTTATCTTCTCATCACGAAATTTATATAGAGAAATTAAAGTATCTTTTATCTTCAGTTGTTATACATAATGTTGTTGATTCTCGTACACTTAATTGCATAATTTAGCCATACAGTCTAGAAATTTTGTCTTAATCAACGTTTTATAGTCGCATAAAAAGTTTCTTTTCCAATACTTTGAACAATTATTGTTCGTGGGGATGAGTGGTTTAACATCACTTTTTTAACACTACCTACGCACATTAATTCAAATTTAAAATATAGATATGCATGCGAATCGTGCGTGTATATATTGTTATTTCAGATTTCGAACATTTGAGGTACATTTTTTCAACAGAAAAATTGATGTTAACTATGACCATATATATTACAATAGAGTGAAAGTAAAAAAGATATTTGTTATTTTTCATTTTGCTGTAAACCTAATAGTTAATTAACCGAAAATGTGGCATTCATGTCGTTTTAGTGAAATTTAATAATATGTGAATATTCAATAAGGCGTTTGGGGTTTTAAGATTTCTTCCTTTACTGAGTTAATTAAATAATATTCACTATTTTCAGGACTTGAAGTTTTTCCATTAATTTTTCATACAACTTATATATAATCTTTAATAATATTTATATGACTTTTAAAACACATATATTCATTAATAAGGGTGCATCCACTGCGCGTACCCAAAAACAAGTGATATCTAATAAGGGAAGGGTACTATGTTCATGTCCCAATGCCACCTATTATTAAAAAGAATTCACATGCTTGGACAATTTAAAAGAATTAAGATGCACGTACGAGGGCGTGTCCGAGACATAATTAAGTAAATACATTATGCTCTCTCTAATAGCTTAAGCTTTAGCGTAAGCTTCTTTCTTAAAGTAAATCAAATAAGTTTTAGAGTAAGCTTCTTTCTTAAAGAAAATGAAATAAGCTTTAGAGAAAGCATTTAGACGAGAAGGTCACATAATTCAGCAAGTCTTTTTTTATATAAGTAATGATATTTATTAAAAAGGTACCAAAATGGTACATAAAAAGGTACAGGAACAATTCAGCAAGCTTTGTACTCTCTTTTCCTATTTAGTTATTGATATAACCACACTTTTCCAACACATGCCACCCTTAATAGCACTATGTTTTTTTCCTCGACACAATTCCTATACGTGCAAATTTTCCTTCCCGCTCTTTCCTTAAGGCACTGGAACACTGCCGATTTAAACAGCATTACGTTCTAGCAGATTGAACAAACTGTAAAAGTTCTCTTACCAATCAATTTCTAACTTCTTCTACACCCAGAAGTATACTTCAGGAAAGAAATATAACAACTGGAGAAAACTGATGGTCTAGCAAGGAGAAAGGAGAAAACTGCTCCCCCTATTTCCATGCCATGCAGCTAACCAGGATATGATGAGGATACAATAAGAACATTCAATACCTAAAGAGGAGCACCCTTGCGCAAATGAAAACCAGAGAGGTTGGCTGGAAGCATTGAAATTCTACCTTAGTGGTATGCGTAACTAAACTGCCTTTTTATTTCTTAGTTCGAACAAGAAAGAACAAGATAAATATGCAAAATCTAAAGAAGACTAAAGTTTGCTTTATTTTTATTTTTTCTTTTCATTTGTTAGATAATAAGGATTTTACGTCTCTTTTCGCTAGGCCAACAGAAATTCTACGTAATCAGCTCTGAATTTTTTACCCTACTGGTGTCCCGACAAATTCAGAAAGAGAAGACGTCAATGGTATGTCCATATCCTATGTCTTTAATTGTTTGTGTCTGTATCCTATGTCCCAAAGGCGCTTTTCTTTTTGTGATAAGCCATGTTCGAGATGAGTTTTCTGTCCCACAAATGAGATCTATATGCTTCTTAAGAGATTGACGTAACAAGTCCAACTTAGTCACGAATAATGAATGGAGTGAAAACAACTCTAAAGCGATATTTCACACTAGTGAAAATAAACGCTTTCTGCTTTAATAAAACAAAGGTAGCTATCGGGTGTGTTTGGTATGAAGGAAATGTTTTCCAATTTTTCTATGTTTGGTTGACTTAAATATTTTGGAAAATATTTTCTCGTGAACTCATTTTAGAAAAACATTTTTAAAATTCTTGCTCAACCTTCCAACCCCCCCCCCCCCTTCTTCCCCAAGCCTCCCAACATCGCCACTACCACTCCGGCCCTTAGAACCCGACTTACCACCCCTCCCCGCCCTTACCCATTTCGTCTCATATGATGTTTGCCTAAATTATATATTTTCCAAAAATATTTTCTACTACCGAACCAAACACGGGAAAATAAGTAAGAAAACGGCTTATTTTCCAAGAAAACATTTTCCTTCATACAAAAACACCTCTAATTTTCATGATAATCTTTTCTAAAGGCCTTAGTAACCTGTTGATTCTTCACCGCTCAACAAGGTGGTGATCTGAAGGCATATGTATAATCAACCCTCACCCCGTCCCATTTTGTATGATGTTGTTTGATTGGGCACGAATTTAAGAAAGAGATTTTTGAAACATGTGGTCTAAAACAAGTTGTACATATATGTGTGGCTATAAACCAACCCATTAAGGGGTAAAATGAGAAATCTAAAGCTAAACTATTTCTAAATATAGAAAGGAATCATTCTTTTGAGAACAGACTAAAAAAGAAGGTGCGCCACATAAAATAGAACCGACGGAGTAGTTCAAAGTACCCCTCTATCAGAATTTCTTTTATCAGGAAAGTACCCTTATCAGAATTAAACTCCGCCAAAGTGTCAATTGCTGGAAAATCACAGATTACATGCACAGAACACCAATAAACAAAATGAAAAGAAAGAGGAAAGAATAGTGCAAAGTCAGTGAATTGGAGCTTACCGAGGTGCAACCTAGAAGCACAACCCAAACGAATAAGTTGCGGCAATTTCGCAGAGAAAATAGTAATACGGAAGGAGAAAACAAAAGGAATTGGAAGGAAACATGAAAAGAAAACTTAAAATGAACTAAAACGGGTTGAGTCGGAGAACAAAAAGAATTCACAGGAATGGGCTCAGAACAAGCTGGTCCGCACACAACCACTAACAGCACCAATCTAAGTGAGGCGGTCCATCTTTTAAAGTAGAGGATACGGAGGGATTCGGGCAAAACAGCGCGGCAGATAAACTAATCTACAGCATGATCAGCTCACCTTACAGTCTAAAGCACACTATTACAGGAAATACCAGAAATATTCTTTGAAGCCGGATAAGGTGCACTCGCTTCTTTGTACTTATATGTCATAGGAAAAGTAATATGTACTATGGTCTATTATCCCAACCAGTATGCAACATCAAATGACTACGTTTATATGTTTCTGTTTCAAGTTATCCTGTTTACTGCACCCCCTTAAAACAGTATGCAACATCAAATGACTACGTTTATATGTTTCTGTTTCAAGTTATCCTGTTTACTGCACCCCCTTAAAACAGATGCTCTTTCCCTTCTCCATCGGCAGTGGTAAAAACGTTTATAACCTAAAAAGACATGAGAAGAACTTCATACTTAAAAAGTTCTATCATGAAAAGTGGCATGTATCTGACTTGTAAGTCCAGCTATCTTGACAAAATAAGACAGCTTCACCCAAAATTTTGACAAGTCATTATGGACTAACAGAGAGAGAAGTTCAGAGAAAAAATTAAAACATTCAAGTAAATCTAGAATCTTATTTTTACTTTTCTTTTAAAAAATCTAGATCGTCAGACTGCTTACTTCATGATTTCCACTCTGGATCTCATAAATATCTTGAGTGTATGATGTTTTGCAACTAACCAGCTTAATAGTTAATAAAAAGCCACATTTTGTGTGGCTATGACAATATTCTACAATCAACACAAAAGCTGATTTAATCTAAAAAGCTGCAATATTCTTTTCTTCAGCTTATAGTCTATCCCTTAAAGCTGCACTAAACAGTCAACACGCTGTTCTTAAATCGTAGATAATTACCCACAAATGCCAGAAGCTTAAACGTCAAGGTGGAGGATAACAAAGATATGTTTCTACACAATCGTCAACAGTGTCAAAACCTTTCTATACAAGGGAAAAAAAGGTGTATATATAGCTTCAACTTATGCTACAAATCACATGATGTGACTTATATTTTCCCTTTTAAATGAAAACATAGGGAATGAATTAAAGCGGAACTTCTATCATCTTAAGCTGTTGTGAAGCATTCCAAAAAGTAACCTCTTCCTTATTACCTAATCAAGACAGTGTATATCATGTAAGACAACAAAGTAAGAAGGAAGGAGAAGCCGAGAACCTGCAGTAAATATGATAGCAACCTTCGCCAAGAGACACTATGTGGTTGCACTTTACACACTGACGCCAAAGACTCTTTGTGGCAAGAGACTTGAGCTTTGCATCGTCTACGCACAAGTAAGGGTTAAGTCTTCTATAGTCAAAGCAAGTCATGTTTTGATGCCAGGGAACTCTGCAATTGATACAGAAATGGAGACGGCATTTCGTGCACATTCTAGCCCCAACTTGCTCGTTTCCCACAAAGACATTTGGAGCAGAAATTTGGACCTCAGCTTTTGACATCAATGCAGAACACTTAGGATTTGGGCAGTAAATCTTTTCCATGATAGGAATAGTAGTTTCCTTGACACGTTCATTCATCAAATCGTATAGCTTGGGCGTCAAGAACTTTTTGCAGTTATCTAATTTCAACACAGACTTGCATTTATCATGAGGGCATTCAGGTAGCATTCCTTGAAGGAGTTTAGCTTCCACATGTTTATTCATACAAGAATAGCAATAATAATGTAGGCAACCATTAATTAGAAACATATGATCTACATCAATATCTTGCAGACAAATAGTACAAGTCTCGGTGATGCTCTTTTGAAGACTACTTTCTGCTGGTCCTCTAACCTGAGAGATTATTGCATCAGTAGCAAGTTTAATTGCAAAGTTGACGGTATTCTGTGACACAAGAGATGGTACACAATCCGTAAATTTTCTAAGACGAAAAGTTGCCTGTTCAACAAGTGCAGCAACATTACCCTTCCTCGGTTGCAACTTGCCCCTAACCTGCATAACAAACATACATCAATCATTTCAAAAACTTTTAGGTTGCAGTGTATAAGCCTACCATAGTGTGACATGTTTCCAACGCCAACTACAAGTAACCCATCCAATAGTATCTGGATGCAAGCAATACCAAAAATTGTACATGTTAAAGTAATGAGATAGTAGTATTTTTCCCCTGACTTTTGACCCAAAAAAAAGTATTTTATGCTGACCCGTGCATATTTTCCTTAACATAATTTAAGCATAAAGAATTTTTTTTTTTGTTTTTATATTTATTTTTATTTATTTTTTGCTAAAATAAAAAAGAATGACCTTGACTCTGACAGCAAGCATAAAACTAGCAATTTGTTTTTTTTGGGGGGGGGGGGACAAAGCCAACTCCGCCAAGCCCGAAAAATGTCTAACACATTGAAAAATGTCAAAGATCAGAATATAATAATTTGTCACACAAGATAAACATCATAGATATATTAAATTTTCACATCAGTTAGGGTGTCAAGAGGACTCACATATTGCAAGATAGTTTGACTATCCAAAACAACATTGACCCTTCTCAAACCCAGCATTACAGCAACATCAAGTCCTTCAATCAGCGCTTTCAGCTCCACAATTTCATCATTCAACACTTCAGGATTGCTTCCACCCAAACCCTTACTCACTTCAAACACCAAAATGCCACTGGGATCACACACAGCAACTCCAATCCCAGCGACTTGCTGTAGTTTCTCCACAACGACACTCTCTTCTTCAACATCTTCTCCCATTAAACCCTTCACATAAACCCTAAAACACTCCCCATTCCCATTTTGGGCCCCACCTTCCGATGAACCCTCACCATACGGCCTATGCAAATGATCCCCCGTCTCTTTCCACTCGCCCTCCGGCACGTTTTGTATCTCACGCGCGAAGGCCTGATCGTGGATTCGACGGTTGAGATCGTCTTCGATTTTCTTCATCTCCGCTTCGGCTGTTTGACGGTCATGAAATTGTTGTTCGTAGTTTAAAAATTCCTCGGAGAAAAGAGTGGTGACGTCGTTACTTCCGATGATGCTTTCACCGTTAATGGCCGGTTTTGAATTTGAAGCGCTCATAGCCTCTTGCATTTGAAGTTGAAAGGCGAAGAGAAGATCGCCATCGACGGTTTCAGCGGCGGCTATTTCACGACGTTGTTCGTCCAGTAGGGCGTGAAGATCGTCGTCGACTTCCATTTTTTTTCTTTTTTGGCGCCGAAACGAAGTTGAAGAACTTTTTACTTGCTTTGTTTTTCACTGTGGAGCTTTGCTCTGTCACGTTTTGTTCTCTCTCCTCGTCCTTTTTTGACCACCAAGACTAGCCTAGGTGTTATTTACCTATTTGGTACATACTATATGGGTCAAAATTAGTTCAAATTTAGCTAATGCAAACGCGTGAGCTGTGGCCTAGGTCGAGCACGATTCAGTGGCGAGGAGTTGCCAAAAGAGAGACTAACGTCGAAGTCAAGTAAAGAACAAGGACAACAACAGTTAGAATAGTCTTAGAATTGTGGAAAGGAATATTTCTCTAACTATATTTTTTAAGGGTTCTCTAGGAATATCCCTTATAAATAGGAAGAGATAGGTAACAAAAGGGGATCTTCACTTTTCTGATGAAAACATCTTGTAAAGAGTTGATTATCAAGAATATACAAAAAGCTTGTCTTGTCTCCTCTGTTTGATTCCATTGTTCAATATATCTCTTTTACTTACAAGATCCAAGAACACTTTGTCCAACTTCATAGTCTATTGTTGTCAAATGGAGGAATCATCCAACTCATTCAACATTTGGGTGACAAATTCTTTCTTATTACATTTAATGTTATTTGTCACATTTATTGTATGTTTTTATCCTCATACTCATTGACAATCATCGAGCATTTACTTTGTATCTATTAATTTGGACACGGTCCCATACCACCGAAGTATTCAAACATCAGATCTAGGGTTGATTATATTTAACTAAGATTCACCCATTACCTTTTTATCAGATTGGTTTAACAAAAAGGTTTTAAAATTTTTGGTCAAACAATTTGGCGCCATCTGTAGGGAGTTCCTAGTTAAAATTTTAGTTTCTTCTAGATCTAAAAAACAACAACAACAACAACAACAACAAAACTTTCTTTTTCTTGCTTGCACAAACTAACAATGGCAGGAAAAGGAGAGAAAAGATTGAAAGTAGTGGTGGGCGTCACTACTAACCTCCTAAGCACCATTAACGAGGTTAACAGAGAGGACGAGGAGAATGTGACACCGAGCGCCTCACCCAGGCGAAGTGACTCACCTCCCCCTCAAGGGAGTGTAACCGCTTCTCATGAGAAGGAAGCCTTTATGTCTACGACGGAGGAAGCACCGCCGACAGTAAAAAAATTATTGGAGGCGTGGCAGACAAGTACTCTAAACAATATACTCGACAAACCCGCTCAAGGGGCGAGTAGGAACACCGCACGAGTTGACATCACAACGACCATCAACAAGCAACACGCCCCTCCCCCAACAGGTATCACTCACACTATTGTTGATGCAGGTAACGACGCCCTCGCAGATATTTTGAGGAAAATGGAAGAAATGGAGAACGGGAATAAAGCACTATGCGACCAAATGAGGGAACACCAAGAAAGGGTTGATAAGATACCGAGCACCCCGAAACTTCTACCAAAGCGGGACGTCAGCCGGTCGTGGAACAACCATACAGCAAGGAGGCAGCTCCACATTCCATACCCAAAACCTTCAAAATGCCACCATATTTAAAAGTATATGATGGAACAACAGACCCTGAAGACCACATCATTCATTACGTCACTACAGTTAAAGGCAACGACATCTCGAAAGAACAGGTATTGTCGATGCTACTGAAGAAGTTCGGTGAAACCCTAACAGGGGGAGCCTTAACATGGTACTCACAATTACCAGTACGTTCCATAGTAACATTTAAGTAAATGGCCGACAAGTTTGTCACCGCCCATGTCGGGGCCAAGAAAGTAGAAGCCAGGGTGAATGATATATTCGCCATCAGACAATCACCTGGCTAAGGGCTCAGGGACTTCCTCGTGTGGTTCAACAGAGTGAGAATGAGCCTGCTGAACGTGTCAGAGGGAATGGCAGTAGCAGCTTTCCAGAATGGGTTAAACAGGAAAGGGTCGAGGGCGACCAGAAAGCTATTAAGAAGACTCATGAAATACCCTCCCACCACCTGTGAAGAAATACACAACGCTTACTATGCTGAGGTAAGAGCAGATGACCTCAACGACCCAGCTCAATGGTTAACATTAGTCCAAATGGAATCGAGGAAATATTGCCAGAATGACATCCGAAGAGATCACGTAGGTCCACGCCTCAATCGCGAAAGGCACCAACCGTACATCAGAACGACCATCCCACTACCTCCTCAGTAAGCCAATGGCCCGTCCAGGCCACAGATGGGGACTCACCTAAATGAAATATTTATGCCTCCACTTTTGTCTACTCATAATTTTTGTGTTTCTCCTTCAGAAATAGTTTACGCCATAGAGAAGCTCAGCCCTAAGGTGAAATGGCCACAAGAGATGAAGTCCGACCCAAACTCCAGAAAGTCGAATTCCCTCTGCGAATTCCATCAGGAACGAGGCCATAAGACCGAGGATTGCATAGCTCTACGGTAAGAGGTAGTGAACATGTTCCACCGAGGATAATTAAGGGAGCTGAAGAGCGATCTGTAACGACCCGACCGGTAGTTTTGAGCTCTAGCGCGTCGTTCAGCGATTTGAAGTCATGAGCAGCTCCATTTCAGGTATTATGACTCGTGGGCATGGTCAAAATTGAATCTCAGGAAGCTCGGAGTCAAATTGGAAAGAAATTCTCATTTTAGAAGCCTTAAGTTGGAGAAATTGACTAATATTAGAATTTTGAGTAAACGGCCTTCGAATGAGGATTTGAAGTTCCAGCAGGTTCGTATGATGATTTCGGACTTGGGCGTATATCCGGATCGGGTTTTGGATAACTCGGGAGTGTTTCGGCGTATATTGTGGAAGTCAGCATTTTGAAGAAACTTCCTAAGTCTGGATTGAAGTGCATTTCAGTGATATTGATGTCCGTTTGGGATTCCGAGTCTGGGAATAGCTCTGTATGGTGATTCTGGAGTTGGGAGTGCGATCGAAAGTGAATTCGGATGTCCGTAGGTTATTTTGAAGTCATTTGGCTAAAGATAGAAATTTGAAGGTTTTTGAGAAATTCGACCGGAAGTGGAAATTTTTATATCGGGTCGAAATGCGATTCCGAAAGTTGGAGCTGGTCCGTAATATCGAATATGACTTGTGTGCAAAATTTGGGGTCAATCAGACGTGATTTGATAGGTTTCGGCATCAGATGTGGAAGTTTGAAATTTCAAAGTTCATAAAGTTTGAGTGCGATTCGTGATTTTGGCATTTTTTGATGTGATTTGAGGCCTCGAGCAAGTCCGTGGGATGTTATGGGGCTGAGTCGTGTGATTGGACGGGGTCCCGGGGGCTCGGGTGGATTTCGGGTGGTTAACAGATCAAATTTGAAGTTGGAAGAGGAGCTGGAGCTGCTGGTGTCTGGTGTGACCGCACCTGCGAGGATTTGGTCGTAGGTGCGGAGTGGGCTGGCTTGGCTGGGATCGCAGGTGCGATGGAATTTTTGCACCTGCGAAGGCGCAAATGCGGGCAATGGGTCGCAGGTGCGGATCCGGCTGGAGGAGAAGGAAGCCGCAGGTGCGGGCTCTTGGGCGCACCTGCGGAAGCGCAGGTGCGAGGACTGGATCGCAGGTGCGAAAATCGTTCTGGGCAGAATGTTTTAAAACAAGGATTTTGGTTCATTTTCTCATTTTTCTCATGGCTTAGGCGATTTTAGGAGAGCTTCAAGAGGGGAATTTCATCATCAATGTCAAGGTAAGTTATTCCCACTCATCTCAAGTTAAATACAAGGTATGTGCATGGATTAAAACATGAAAATTTTTGTGGAAAAATTGGGAAATTTTGAAGAAAAACCTAGAAATGGTATTTTGGATTTCTACCACGAATTTGAGCATGGAATTTAGAGTAAATTGTATATTTGAACTAGTAAAGCTATGGGTAGAATATATCTTCGAGAAATTTCGTATTCCGGGCACGTGGGCCCGAGGGCATTTTGGTTAATTCA
>ML349248.1:0-50582 GCA_005239505.1 Nicotiana paniculata | reverse complement strand
AATATTAGAATGAATTTTCATTGCTTTGCCCGTTATTTGGTAGTTTTGGGGCGTTGTGCATCCTTTGGAGTCGTCGGAAGGGCTTGGAAGCCGGTTATGGAATTTCGGAGCGAGGTAAGTCTCCTTTCTAACTTTGTGAGGGAGAATTGTCCCCCTAGGTAAACTAATTAAATATGTGCTATTATCTTCGGGGGCTACGTACGCATGAGGTAATGGGAGTCCATGCGTAGCTACTATTATGACATGTCCGAGTAGCCTAGGACCCACTAGCATGCTTTATGTGTATACCTATAACCCGGCCTGNTGTTCCTTTAAGAAGAATTTTACCACTTTCCTGAGTAACTGCTTTCTTGATAAAAATGTGGACTTATTGTGTGAATATGTGTATCTATGGGTGCCTGAGTCGCATGTATGATTCGCGAGCAGGATAACCCTGTATTTATGTATAACCGCGTCGCATGATCGATTCGCGAGTGGGGCAGATAGATGCATCTATGGTTCGAGCCATTCGACCCTCGGTAGTGCATAATTTATTATTATTGGTCCGCGCCGTTCGACCCTCGGCATTGCTTGCACATGATATTTACTGCGTATTTACTGTGATTTTGCCTGATTACTGGCCTGGAAATTTTAAGTTGTCAATTGAAATGACAGAGATTTAAAGTTATTAAAACTTTGGAAGAAATTGTTCTTTCCCGTTGATTATTGGTTAATTGATTAAATCATCCATGTTTGATTATTTGTTATTGAAATGACGAAGATTTAAAGTGTTAAATGTGGAAGGAATTGATATTATTTATCCCTGATTTTAATAAATTGCCTATGACATATATTCTTAGTGTCTCACTTGGTTATACTAAATTGACCTTTAGCAAGTGTCAAATCGACCCCTCGTCACTACCTCTCTGAGGTTAGGTGGGATACTTACTGAGTACACGTTGTTTTCGTACTCATGCTACACTTGCTGTGCATTTTTATTGCACAGGTACTTTCACAGCGATGTGGCTGGTTTGGAGACTTAGGCGAGCTGCATCATCCGGAGGCGATCCACAGTTGACATAGTCTCCCTCATATTGTATTCATGTTGTTTTAAATTTCATTGTTCAATTTGTATCTCAGACAAGCTTTGTAATGATTGTATAAATTCTTGGAAATTACTCATGCACTTATGACACCGGGTTCTAGGATGTGTTTGGGATGTATTTGCTAAAATAGAATATTTAAACCATTGTATTTACTTAACGGATTTTTGTTTAGTTATTATGTAATAAGTTAAAGGTAATGATTTCAAAAATGTTAAAAACAGAATTTATTTCAGCTAATTAATAATGGGCTTGCCTGACGATGGTGTCCGGTGCCATCACGACCTTAATAGATTTTTGGGTCGTGACACGACCGAGGAAGAACCAATTTCGCTCGTGGACGAGAACAACATCAAGGCTCCCCAAAGGCACCCTCCCCAGCCCGTACCATCCAAATGATCATCGGCGGAGGCGACGAAGCAACAATCAACCATGTGAAATTCACCACCACCCACAAAATGAAGCGGTCGATCACCCATGAATGGTATGATGACCTCGAAGAAAGTATCATCTTCGATAAGTCGGATGCCCACGGTTTGACCTTTCCTCATTTAGATGCCCTTGTCATTACTTTACGAATTTCAGATAGCGATGTAAAAAGAATCATGGTAGACGACGGAAGTGGCAGGTGTATCCCCAGAGTTCTCACACAAATGAGACTCGAGGACAAGATAGTACCACGCTGCATAACACTAACATGTTTTAACAATGTAGTTGAACGGACCTCCAGAGAGATCACATTGCCAGTTCTGGCCGGGGGCGTCACCCTGGAAATAACATTCTACGTCATGAATCAAACACAACATATAACGCCATTATAGGACGACCCTAGATACACGCCATGAGGGATATTCCCTCCAGCCTGTATCAGGTCATCAAGTTCCCTACCCCATGGGGAGTGTTCAGCATCTGCGGCGAACAACACACAGCTCAAGACTGCTACCGCATCGCCCAAGACTGCACATATACTCAATAGTTAAAATGGGAGGGCACATGAGCATAGCAATTAGCGAAGTCGGGGCCCGAGTTTGACAAACAAAAGGATGTCATCCAAGATCTCGACGTCGTGGAAGCCACAGGATCAACAGTGGAAGACCTCGATCCCGTTCAACTGGACGGAAGCGACCACAACACAAAAGCTTACATCGGTTACAAACTCACAAAACCAGGTAAATCTCATAAATTTTTAACTGACAACGCAGACTTGTTTGCTTTCTTCCACGCAGATATACCAGGTATCCCGAAATACATCGCAACACACAAACTGAACATCGATCCGCTCTACCCGCCGGTACGACAAATCAGAAGAAAATTCAATGCCGCAATCAACGATGCCGTCCGCGAAGAGGTAGAAAAGTTGCTCGCCAATGGTTCTATTCGAGAGTCAAAGTACCCCCCAATGGGTCTCCAATGTTGTCATGGTGAAAAAGAAAAACGAAAAATGGCGCATGTGCGTGGATTTCACGGATCTAAACAAAGCCTGCCCCAAGGACTCATTTCCATTACCACATATCGACCAGCTCATCGACGCAACAAAGGGGCACGTATTATTAAGTTTCTTGGACGCCTACTCAGGCTAAAACCAAATCCTCATAGAGGAGGAGGACCAGGAAAAGACCATTTTCATCACCCACCAACGGACATACTGCTACAGAGTCATGTCGT
The DNA here is from genome assembly GCA_005239505.1 of Nicotiana paniculata. NCBI lineage: Eukaryota > Viridiplantae > Streptophyta > Magnoliopsida > Solanales > Solanaceae > Nicotiana > Nicotiana paniculata. Next base: position 47,835 of record ML349248.1, on the reverse strand, counting down.
TCGGGTTGAAAAGCACAAGGGCGACCTATCAGAGGCTGGTAACCAAGATGTTCAAAGAGCAACTCGGCAAAATAATGAAAGTGTATATAGACGGCATGCCGGTCAAGTCAAAAAGGAAAGAAGACCATATAGACCACCTGAGGGAAGCCTTCGACATACTTAGGCGATACGGCATGAAGCTGAACCCCGATAAGTGCACCTTCGGCGTGACCTCTGGAAAGTTCCTCATATTTTTGGTGTCGCAGAGAAGCATTGAGGTCAATTCCAGACCAAATAAAGGATATAGAGGGAATACCTGAAAATTTGACCAGCAAGAAACAAGTGTAGAAGCTGACTGGCCATATAGCTGCCCTGTCAAGGTTTATTTGACGATCCTCTGATAGATTCCACAAATTCTTCAACGTACTCAAGAAGGACAATGGACTCCAGTGGAATTCCGAGTGCGTCAATGCCCTAAGAGAATTAAAGGCATACTTGCCCTCGCCCCCACTACTCACCAAGGCAAAACTCGACGAGCGTCTCTTAATCTACTTGGCCGTATCCGACGTCGCAGTGAGCACAATCTTGGTCCGTGAAAACACAGGTACGTAATCCCATTCTACTACATTAGCAAAACCCTGGTGTCACCCTGGTCGACACCGAAATGAGGTATCCCCACCTGAAAAAAGCTGGCCTTGGCATTAGCCGTAGCATCACAAAAGCTTAGACCTTATTTTCAATGCCATCCTATCTCGGTAGTCATGACCTTCCCCCCTAAGAAGCATCCTACATAAACCCGAGATGTTGGGTAGATTGGCTAATTGGGCCAACGAATTAAGCGAGCACGATTTAACATATCACCCACGAACAACGATAAAGTCACAAGTACTCACTGACTTCGTCGGCGACTTCAGCACCAAAATAATGTCTGAGGCCGAGCGGGAAGCCTCTCGTACCTCCCCCAAGTTACCCGACCTATAGGTTCTGTACACCGATGGCGCCTCCAACGCGTCAGGATCTGGACTAGGATCTGCCAGTCCATACGGTCTCCCGATATGACTAACAATGAGGCCGAGTATGAGGCCGTAATTGCAGGACTAAAACTAGCTCTCAAATATGGAGCACAGTGATTCATCCTTCGACGTGACTCACAACTCGTCGTCAACCAAGTCACATGGAATTTCCAAATCAAAGAACAGAGGCTACACAAATATTAGGTCGAGATTCGTAAGCTATTGCCCGAGTTCGACGAATGCCAACTCGGCCAGATACCTCGAGTACATAACATCGAGGCAGACTGCCTCGCCAAATTAGTAGCGGCTACCAAGAGCATAAGCGGAAAAGAAAACGTGGTCGCCCTCCTCCATTCGTCAATATACCAAATTGAGGTACGCACTATAAACATGACTTGGGACTGGCGCAATCGTATTATGTCATATTTATAGGATGGAGAGCTCTCATCCGACAAAAAGAAGCCAAGAAGCTTCGAATGCAGGCGGCCAAATACAAAACCATCGACCATGACCTGTACAAAAAAACATTTGGCGGTCCCTTAGCGAAATGCCTAGGACCAAACCAAACTAGGCGCGTCCTTGAAGAAGTACACAAAGGCCACTGTGGAGCCTATACCGACAATCAAGCCCTCGTTAGATGCCTCATACGAGCAGGTTATTACTGGCCCACCATGAAAAAGGAGTCCGCCGACTTCGTTAGAAAGTGCGAGCAATGCCAAAAATACGCTCCAATTATTCACCAAGCATGCGAGCACCTCCACTCAGTCACCTCGCCTAGGCCGTTCATCAAATGGGGAATGGACATTGTCAGACCCCTTCTAGCGGGATGAGGTAATGTACGATTTATTTTGGTTTTAAATGACTATTTTTCCAAGTAGGTAGAAGCAGGTGCATTCGCCCAAATACGCAAATAGGAAGTTATCACATTTATATAGTGGAACATCATATATCATTTCAACATCCCCCAAAGAAATCAATTGTGACAACGGACCCCAGTTCACTAGAAAGAAGACCGTCGAAGTCTTCGACAAATGGCACATCAAGAGAATACTCTCCACGCCATATCATCATATAGGCAATGGTCAGGCGGAATCTTCCAGCAAAACAATACTGAACATCATGAAGAAGAAGCTTGAGGACGCCAAGGGAACTTCTACCGGAAGTGCTATTGGCATACCGCACTATCCAAAAACAAGCACAGGAGAAACGCTATATTCACTAGTCTATGTGACTGATGCAGAGATACCGGTCGAAGTCGGTGAACCATGTTTGAGATACTCCAATAAGCGCGGACCAAGTAACAATGAGAGCAGAAAGCAAGACCTCGACGAAGCCGACGAGCGGAGAGACATGGCCTACATAATAATGATAGCTCAAAAACAACAAGCATAATAGTACTACAACAAAAAATCCAAAGTCAGGCCACTCAAGGTTGGGGACTATGTACTCAAAGCCAAAACACAAGCGAGCAAAGACCCACGGGAAGGCAAATTGGGAACCAATTGGGACATGCCATACAAAATCATGCGGCGACAAACAAAGGGTCATTCCAACTAGAAACAATGGAGGGAAAAATACTGTTAAACAATTGGAACATCGCCCACCTTAAATACTTCAACTTTTGAAGACAGACGTCCCCCAAGTCCTACTCTTTTTCCCTCACCCGAGTTTTTTCCTAATTGGGTTTTCTCGGGGAGGTTTCTAATGAGGCGTCGAAGAAGGCGTCTCAAAGTTTAAGTGTTAAGTTCTTCGCTCAGCCTATCGACTACCTCTCCAGGCCGAACAATGAAGGGACTAGATAGACTGGGACTTCTCGAATGTTTGTACGAACTGAGCAGAAACATGTAATATTCTCCAATGAATGAATAAACAAAGCAGTATATGATATTCTTACATAACTCCACCAAGTTTACACATCACGCCAATGTAGGAAATGTACATTCTACCTCGCTCGAATTACTTTCTAAGTCTGCACTTGACCTCGTTCGAATCAACTTACGTTCGACCTCGTTCGAATCGACTTAAGTTCGACCTCGTTCGAATCGACTTACATTCGACCTCGTTCAAATTAACGCAAGAAATGTACATTCTACCTCGCTCGAATTATTTTCCACGTCTACATTTGACCTCGTTCGAATCAACTTACATTCGGCCTCGTTCAAATCGACTTACATCCAACCTCATTAGAATAAACACAAGAAATGTACATTCGACCTCGCTCAAATTATTTTCCAAGTCTACATTCGATCTCGTTCGAATCGACTTAAGTTCGACCTCATTCAAATTAACACAGGAAATTTATATTCGACCTCGCTCGAATCATTTTTTGAAGTCCGCATTTGACGCCATTCGAACCGACTAATATTTGATCTCATTTGAACTAACCTACATTCGACCAACTGAAAGTCAGGAACTTTTTACAAATGGAGATATTAACAGAAAAGCAAAAAGAGCCAAAAATACAGCAAAATATAATTGTTCGATTCCAATCATTCCATTCCAATACATCTTACAAATGGCTTAAAATACGCCCCACAAAAAAAGGAACAACAAAACACAAAAAAAAAAAAAAACCAAGTACAAAGACTTCACACCGCATCATCCTCACCATCACCAACGTGCCCGACATACTCATCATCGTACCAGGGATCGGAGGCAAGCCCGTCTAAGGCATCTTCATCATCGTCCACATCGGGCATACCGGGGTCATAACCATAGGCTTCATGAGCTGCACGTGCCTTGACACGAGCATCCTTGAACTCCGCCTCGAAAACCTTTCTGGCCGTCATCAGAGCCCTGTATATGTCAAGTTGGGCCTCGGTATGAACCTACCTTTCATACAACTCCCGTGACACACTAGGATCGACAGAAGTATGAGAAGTGAATGGCTGGGCCTACTGTTGCACCTTCTCGGCTTTTAGGGCAGCAATCTTCTCGTTCAGGTCAGACAGCTCCGCCTCCAAACCCCTATCCGTTCTTCAAACCTTGCCTCCTTAAGCGGCGAAGTTTCTGCCTCATTAGCTCGCTCAGACTTGCAAACCCGGAGGGTACCCCCTAGTGTATCCGCCTCTGGCACGGCAGCCATTCTGGCTCTCTCAACTTGATCTAACTTTTCAATCATGGCACTCAACTCACCCCTCAAGCCGATGGCCCTAGCTTCACTCTGCTCGAGCTCGACCCTTAAGGACGCCACCTGAGACTGAAGGTCATCATTCTCAGCAATCACTCCCTTGCTCACCTCGAGCTCATATTCCTTAACTCTCAGCACCCCTTCAAGCACACTGCACTTTCCAATGGCCCTCATAAGCTCCCCATCCTTCTCCCTCAACTCCTTATCTTTCTGCTTGAGCTCATCGTAGAGCGTCTGAAATTGGACGTCCTCGCCAAGTACGTTGACCAACGTTCGGTGCTTAGAACGGTACTCTCTGTACTTGGATTCTACCTTCTTGAATAGGGCCGTCTTTTTCTCTTCCTGTCAATCACGCTCAATCTCCAAGATGAGGGTCTGGCATACAAAAGAAGACGGGTCAGCGGGGGTAAGCAACAGATAAGAAGTGAAGTAACTTAATGCGGGAAAAGTAAAACTTACACGCAGGGCCATGCCAGATATGTCCAATTACAGATCCGTATCCTTCAGCGTCTCCAGAGTCCTATTCTCAGAGTCCGCACACAAAGGAGCGAAGGCCAAAACCACCCGTTTCGAGTTACCCAAAAGGTTATAATCTACGGGGATGACTATGTTTCGATTAGTCTCCTCCGTCCTTATTTCCACTCGGGGAACCTCTCCTCAAAGGCCCGCACCTTCTCAGGGCCAATATCGGAGCCCGAACCATCATCTTCCACGAAGACGGTCTTATCTCTCTCGTCCGCTGGTGATGAGCCGACTTTGGCTGTTCATGCACGTTCCACCCCGCCGTGGTCCCCTTCAGCCTCTGATGGCCTCTCCTCCGTGAAGATCTCCAGTGTGGAGCAGCCTCAATGCCCAGTAAGGGCGCCGACTCCGCATCCAAAACAATAGGCCTCTCAGGCTCGGTATCGATAACACCGATCCTTCCAGTCTCCACCCTCCGTCTTTTCCTCGGTACCGCCTCTTCCTCGCCATGAGACGAGTCTTCAATCAAGTGCAAAACGGGGTGGGAAGAAGTCTCAGCTGATGTGATGGCCTCATGTGGGCCGGAATCGTCCAACGATAGAGCTAGAGGTTGATCATTTCATATGGACTCAGCCAGTACGAACTTCATTCCAGCCGAAGCGACCACCTGGCCGAATGCGGGCACCAGAGCCTTCGCCTTCTTAGAAGCTCGCCGACCTGGCACAAAAAGGAAATTATGTCAAAAGACGATAGCAGGTGGCGATAAGCTATGACGGAGATTTGTGAAACTGAAAATCAGACTTACTAGTCGAAGGCTTAGGCCTAAACCGCTTATGGAAGGACGCTAAGTCACGGATCCCCACAGTGTGAGGTAGGACGCGAGCTGCCCAGTCTTCGATGTCGGGAACAAGGAAGGTGGACGTCTCTCAGCTGAAAGTAGAAGGACATGAACGAGTCAAAAAAAAATAGAGGGGTAAACAAACACACTACATATGGTAAAAGATTCTTACGGTTGAAATTCCACTGTTGGGAAACCCGGATGGGTTCGCCATTACGTGCTCGGTTCTGACAAAGAAATAGTTGCACCAGAACCAACAGTTTTTTTTGTCATCCATCCCCGCCACTAACCCTTTAGTCCCGTGGTGGCGAAGATGAATCAGCGTGCCCCTGTAAAAACTCGGTGAGAAGAGTTGCAACAGGTGACAGATTGAAACCTCACAGCGGGCCAACTCTGCGAACTTCGCCAACATCAGAAATTTTTTGTACAGGTAAGGGAAATCTGCGCTAGGCAGATGCCATAGAAACGATAGAACTCCTCCGCTAATGAAAGAAGAGGAAGAGAGTAACCTACCAAAAATGGGTAGGCGTAGAAAGCGCATATACCCGGGCTGATGGACTTGTATCACATCGTTCCCTACCGGAACGATATCGATATGGTCAGGGATATGGAATTTAGATCGAAGGGCGAATATTTTCTTCGACCCCATATCAGACAATACCATCTCAGGATCAAGGGTATGAAGTGCGAAAGTTTCATCTGGAATTCCCCTTCCTCTATTTATAGGCTATTGTGACGCCCAAATCGATGCAAGGAACCGTCAGTGGAACTAAAACCAAAGCAATAGAGGCTCTAAAAATGATGTAGTGCATTAGGAAAATGCATAATGATGATGCACGTGACCATGCCATCATCCTGTGTCAGTCAAGCCAACCATGGCCCCTGAGGCAACACGCCACCAGTTCGATATCAATCAATTCAGCTCAGTCATCATGTCGAAATTTCTTTTGACCAGCAGCAAATAAAGTCCGCTCATCGAGGACATCTAAGGGGATGACATCAATAAGTGGAAGGACTAACTGTATGGGTCAAAATTAGGTCAAGTTTCACAAATGCAAATGGCCGAGTTGTGGCTGAGGTCGAGCACGGTCCAGTGGCGAGGAGTTTCCAAGAGAGAGACCAATGCCGAGGACGAGTAAAGAACAAGGGCAACAACAGTTAGAATAGTCTTAGAATTGTGGAAAGCAATATTCCATTGAATATTCCTCTAACTGTTCTTTTTTAGGGTTTCCTAGGAATATCCCTTATAAATAGGAAGAGATAGGTAACAAAAAGGGAATCTTCACTTTTTTGATGAAAACATCTTGTAAAGGGTTGACTATCGAGAATATACAAAAAGCTTGTCTTGTCTCCTCTGTTTGATTCCATTGTTCAATATACCTCTTTTACTCACACGATCCAAGAACACTTTGTCCATCTTCATAGTCTATTGTCAAACGCTGTTGTTAGAGGGAGGAATCATCCAACTCATTCAACATTTGGGTGACAAATTCCTTCTTATTACATTTAATGTCATTTGTCACATTTATTGCATGTTTTTATCCTTATACTAATTGACAATCATTAATCATTTACTTTGTATTTATTAATTTGGACACGGTCCCATACCACCGAAATATTCAAACATCAGATCTAGGATTAATTATATTTAACTAGGATTTACACATTACCTTGTTATCAAATTAGTTTAACAAAAAGGCTTTAAACGTTTTGGTCAAACACTTAGGAATTTCATTTTTCACGAAATATTATTTATAAGTGTTAAGAAATTTAGCTCAAAGTAACAATATAAAACAAGGAAAAACAAGTTAAGTGCTATAGAGAGAAAGAGAGGGGAGATGCTTATTTCTTCCATGTATTCAAGTGTCTACAATATCACTTTGCATCCTCTATTTATAGTATTACATAGAGGTGTACAAAAGAATACCACAAACATGGAATTAAGTATTTGAGATCATGTAGGAAGATTATGGGAGATATTATGGAGGTATGGGAGTTACAACCATAAGTATAGGAGTAGTGGGAGTTATGGAGATAATGAAGAAGAGTAGTGGGTGTTATAGGAGTTATTGACATCCACCATAATCTAATGTTTCATAACACTCCCCCTTGGATGTCCATAGATAATGTGCCTCGCTAAAACCTTACTAGGAAAAAAATCCTACTGAAGGAAAAAGAGTACACATATCATGTAAAGAGTGCAGTGTGTGTTATACTCCCCCTGACAAAAATATCACTTGCTATCTCAGAGACGATGAATTCCAATCTTTTATAACGACTTCTCAATTGCTGAGGTTGGCAATTCCTTGTGAAGAAGTTTGTCAAATTATCACTTGAATAAATTTGTTGAACATCAATCATGTCTGAAATAGAACTTTGCTGAAATATGCTCTATTTTGTCTCCTTCGATAGTCCTTCTTTTAATTGAGCTATGCATGCAATCTCGTCTTCAATGCAATTGGAATCTTGTTGAATATCATAATATAACAGTATCCTCACGTGCAAATAGATTTTTTCAAGAATTAACTTTAAAAAAAATGCCTGCATCTGCAGAACCAACAAAATCTTGACAGTATTTGTTAGAACAAGCAAATCAATATTAAGGATTTTTTTTTGCAATATAATACTAATGGTATTTAAATATCTCCACATAGGAGTAAAACTATATTTTGCAAGCATACTGTTATACTCATTGTTTTAGCAAGATACATTAGTGCGACTACTGCACTAGACACAAAAACAAATCATGTACGCCATGATTGCCCTAATCTACGTAGGATTTGCTAATAAGTTTCTTTGGAACCTTAATATACTTCAAAAAAATTTAAATCCTTCATGGATTTTCATTATACGCGTATTAAATATAGTGTCAAAATTAAAACCTGAAAACGATTTCATCGACCACAGAAGAACATATCTTCATATAACTAATGCCATGATATTTACGAAAAGTTTTGTGCCACAAGTCGCTTTTATGTCTATCGACTTGATTTTTTGTTTCACTTTCAGGTGTTGGGGCTATCTGTAACGACCCGGCCATTTATTTCAAGAGTTTAGTCCGTTTCTCCCATTTCGGCTTCATTGTTGTGTGGTTCATCTCTTTTGTGTGGCGTTGGGTTGGTTTACTCGGGTTCAGAGTGGTCGTGGTGAGAATTAAGTCACTTAGTCTCTTAAATAAGCTCAATAGTTGGAAAAGTCAACCGGGAATTGACTTATAGGTAAACGACCTCAAAATGTAGATTTTATGGCTCAGTAGCTTCGTTAGGTGATTTGGGACTTAGGAGTGTGTTCAGAATATAGTTTTGAGGTCCGGTGTAGAATTAGGCTTGAATTGGCGAAAGTTAATTTTTGGCGATTTTTGGTCGGCAGTGGAAAATAGGCTATCAGGGTCGGAATGGAATTACAGAAATTTAAGTAGGTTCGTAGCGTCATTCTGGATGTGTGTGCAAATTTTTATATCATTCGGACGAGGTTTGGTTAGTTTCCGCATCGTTGGTGAATTTCGGAAGTTTGAAAATCTTTAGGCTTGAATCATGGGTTGATTTGGTGTGTCAATGTTATTTTGGGTGTTCCGAGAGTTCGACTAAGTCCGGGTGATAATTTATGACTTGTTTGTATTTTGGTAGGGGTCCCGAGGGCCTCGGGTTGAGTTCGGATGGGTAACAACATGATTTTTGGCATTTTGGAGTTGTTGGTGGGAAACTTTCTGGTGTTTCCGCACCTGCGGATGAGGAACCGCAGGTGCGAGCCCATAGAAGCGGACAAGGCTCCGAAGATGCGGAAGTTGGCTGGGTCAGCAAAGGTTGCAGGTGCGAGACTTGGACCGCACCTGCGGAGTCGCAGGTGCGGAGGATTTGTCGCAGGTGCAGAAGAGGGGGACCTGGGCAAGGAGCGCAGGTGCGGACGCCTGGTCGCGCCTGCGAGCCTGCAGGTGCAAAAGAGGGATGCAGGTTCGGAAGTCCAGACTTAAGTCATTTTCTCAGGTGCGCACCTGGAACCGCAGGTGCGAGAAAAGGGCTGCAGGTGCGGTCATCGCTGGGCAGAACCTATATAAAGAACCCTTAGCGAATTTTGGCCATTCTTTCACCATTGTTATTCGGTTTTGAAGATTTTGAAGGGTTTTGAAGAGGTAAATCAATAGTTCTTCATTGAGGTAAGGATTTTGGACTTAAAACCCATTTACATGTGATTAAAGGTTGGATTAGTGGTGAAAATTTGTGGAAAAATAGTGCTAAAATAGGTAATTAGGGCTTGTGGTTTGGAGACCTTAAAATGGGAATTTGAGGGGTCATTTGGACTCCGATTTCAGTGTTCTTGGTATATATAGACTCGTGGGAGGATGATAATCTTTGTGGTGTAAATTTCATCGAGTTCTGAGACATGGGCTCGGGGGTCGGGTTTGACCAATTTCAGGATTTTTGAGTATTTTTGATAAATTTCGATTAGTGTTCGTTCCTTGGCATATTATAATGATATACATATGGTTTTTGATAGATTTGGAGCACTCGGAGGCCGAATTTAGGGGCAAAGGCACTGCAGAATAGTATTTTAGCCGGTTTTGAGGTAAGTAACGTTTCCAAACTTGGTTATGAGGGTTCGAAACCCTGAGCTAAATGATTTATGACTATAATCGAGGTGACACACATGCCAGGTGACGGGCGTGCGGGCGTGTACCGAGTATTTGTAGCCTGGCTTATCCCATGGCACCACTTAGTGATTGTTCCCTGATGATATCTGTGCTTCTGTTAATGTGGTAATTGTGAACCTGTTAGGAATCATGTTAAATATAAATACTAGGCTTCACACCGAAAATGTTGAGACCCGAGTGGACGTATATTACTGTCTCATTTTGTGATTATTTGATTTCATATACTCAGTCTTGTTATAGAATATCACTTCATATCTTAGTCTCAGTATTGTTAATTATATTCATACTTATCATTGTTTCAGGCTTATGGATGCATCTGTGATCCATGTGAGTGAGACTGAAGAGTAATGATTGAGTGAGGCCGAGAGCCTGTTATTGAGACAATTATGAGATCAGACTGCACACCGCATCGATACTTAAATCATGCGTTTGTTGGCTTGATATAGCGCTTGGGCCTAGGGCCCCTCTGGAGTCTTTACACCCCCAATGAGCGCATTGATGTTGAGGGATAAATTTTCCCTGGGCATGGATCGTGTCCGAAGTGGATGTTATGTGAGGGATGGATCGTCCCTGGACATGGATCTTGTCCGAGTGTTGTATTCCGGAGATGGACTTTCTCCGTGGGCTGGATTTGGCCTTTTTCCTCAGTACGGAGTGACTACGGTCACCAATGATTATGTACATTCCAGGATGGATTTTTTCCCTGGGCCTGAGAGCCATATACGGTACTGAGTGGACTGTTGTGTGAGGGTTGTGAGAACTATGTGCACATCCACACTAGTTTCATACATATATTTTCATGATGGCATGTAAAGTATACTGGCATACTGGGCATATTTACTCATTCTGATAAACTGTTAGCATGTCTAAATTCTGTATACTGTTTATTGTAAATTTTGAGGTTTTGTCTGTCACTACCTCTCAGCCCATAGTTTGGGTTCGTTACTTCTGAGTTGGTGTACTCACGTTACCCACTGCACCTTGTGTGCAGATCCACGTACACCGGGACCCGGTAGTGGATATTGAGCAGCTTTTAGAGTTTTCATTGGAGTTGTCGAGGTACCAGCTGGCGATCGCGACCTCGTCTTCTCTTTCTTATTTCACCTGTTGCACTTATTTTGAGACTATGTTGTCTATTTCTTCATTCTTTATTTTATATTTATATATATATATATATATCAGCTCATGACTGAGTGACACCGGATCTGGGGTTGGAAATTCTAAATTTTTGTTTCAAATATTGTTTTTAAACTTCAAACTCTTAGTATTATCAATAATTTCGTTTAAAATTGTATTTTTACTAGAAACTGAATTTAGCTTAGATGAAAGGGGCGTCTTGCCTGGTTCCACGACAGGCGCCATCACGACTCCGAAATCGGGTCGTGACACTATCCATCCAACTTCACATTTTTCAGGTGAAGTCAATTTTCATTGCGTATTTTTCATTTGCCTATCATTTATCTGTCCAAATTCTATAACATATTTGAGCTCAAGATCCTCATCAATATTAATAATATTGAGCGCTATATTATATCAACAATGTCATCGATGATCATTTATTTTCCAATAACGTGTTAACACACCAAAATAAGAGATATAGTAATACTATTAAGAAGATATTACCTAACTTACCAATGACATGAAATGTCAACTTATCACTTGGAAAAGACAAAGGCAATTATAGCTTCCATAGAAGGTTTTCACTTCTTTTAGGAAGTATTAGAAGAATATAGCAATTCGTGCTGATAACGTGTTAAGAAACTTAGCTCAAAGTAACAATATAAAACAAGGACAAACAAGCTACGTGATATAGAGAGAAAGAGAGGGGAGATTCTTATTTCTTCCATGTACTCAAGTGTCTATAATATCACTTCTCATCCTCTATTTATAGTATTATATAGAGGTATATAAAAGAATACCATAAACATGGTATTAAGTATTTGAGATCATGTAGGAAGATCATGGGGGAGATTATGGAGGTATGAAAGCTACAACCATAAGTATTGGAGTAGTAAGAGCTATGGAGATAATGGAGAAGAGTAGGGGGTGTTATAGGAGTTATTGTCACGACCCAAAATACAAACTCAGGTCGTGATGGAGCCCAACACCGGGGTTAGGCAAGCCCACACTTAAATTACTAAGGATTTTTCCCATACTTGATTAAACATCCCAACACATGCCAAGTTTTAGAGTTCAAAACATTAATTGAAAAAAAGATAGTAAGCCATTTTTTTAACCAAAAGCAGTCGTAAAGAAGAGTGAGCCAATATATATATATATACAAACCCGCAAACCAAAATAACCACTACATGTGTGCCAGGAGCTAGTGTCACAAGTCCTACGGGAATACTAACTGAATATACAAAAGATATAATATACAGTCCCACTGTCTGAAAGGAATAGACGGGAAATAAGCAAAAGAAAACTCCATGGTGTTGTCGAGGATCGTCAAGAGAAGCAGCTTACCGTGAAGTCAGGTCCAACTATGATCAGAATCGAGCTCCGGTCTCATAACCAGATGCACCAGCCTCAGAACATGTACAATTAAGTACAGAAGCGTAGCATGAGTACATAAACAAATATGTACCCAGTGAGTATCCCGCCTAACCTCGAAGAAGTAGTGACGAGAGGTAGACTTGCCACTCACTAAGGTCCAACCAAATGATTAGCGAGATATAATATCAGTAACATACATACTAGGATGATAAAAGCAGCAAACATTTAAAATAATAGTAATTCAAATAAACACTGGAAGTAAATATACAATTTCTACTCCATTATCCTTTTCTTTCCTTTAAATATATATCTGACCACTCAAAATCCATAAAAGAATTCTTAACAATTTAACATGCGCATACATGATAAGGAATGTAAATTGCGATGTGGTCACATGCACACACAATCCACACATTTATTCTTTGTAAATTACTCTTCGTGATCAATTCCTTAAAATTGTCTTAAATTCCATGATCTCAAGGAAACAAGCCACAAGTAACATTAATTCACTAGCATATAGTTTAATTCAAGGGAAAAATAATGCATGGTGTAGGCCTAACTACCCGGACATAACAATAATAGTCGCTACGTACAGACTCTCATCACATTGCGCGTACATAGCCCCCAGAAACATTAGCACATAGTCATTTAAAGCACATAGGGGGACTGTTCCCTCTTACAAGGTTAGAAAGGATACTCACCTCGTGTCAAACCTACTTTCTGGGTCAAGAACGCATCCAAAACTCTAAACTCGACACCCACGGACTCGAAACTAGCCAAATGTTATACAAATATATCAATTTATGCTCAAAGCATGAAATTCTTCTACTACTTAGCCAAATTCATCATTCTTGAAGAAATCCTAAAATCTAACCCCGGGCCTGCATGCTCGGATTCCAAAAATTCTCGAAGGAAACACTCACCCATAGCCTAAGGATCATTAATACATGATTTTCACCCGATTTCATAGCTAATTGAAGGGTAATTTTCTACATTTTCAAAAGCCCTAGGTTACTACCCCAAATACTTAGTTTTCACTAATTTAGGTAGTTAATTTAGCTTGTAATCCATGCATGAAGCTAATATTAGAGTAGAAATTACTTACCTTCAATAACTAGGTCGTTTGCCCCTTTTGAATGCTGAAAATTGTCCCAAGGAAGAAGAACAAGGTGAGGAAATGAATTAATCCCGTTATAAAAACACACTGCCCAGTGGTCTACTCTATGCGATCCCAGAGCTTTAAGTGACCAGGCCCTCATGGGCCTTCTGTGCGAACGCGAAAAGAGACTTGCGAACGCACATGGTAAGGAATACCTGTGCTGGCCCAAAGCTGGGCTCTTGTGCGAACGCGGATGGGGTGTGCGATTGCACTGGGTCAGGAGCCCTACCCATCGCGATTGTGGGACCTATTGTGCGAACGCACAGAGCATTCACCACCCCAGACCAGTTCCTTCTATACGATCACATCAGTGCACCTACGATCGCACTGAAGGAAACTAGTCAGTGAAAAATCTGATTTTTGAATTTAACTCTGAGGGGTCCGAAACTCACCCGAGCCCCTCGGGATCCCATCCAAAGGCACTGGCAGGTTTGTATTCATGATACGGACTCGCTCGAATTTTCGAAACGTGAAAAACAACAACAAAACTAAGAGTTCAACCCCAAAACCAAATTGAATCAAACTTTGAACTTAAAGTTCTAGAATTCGCTTTCAATGCGCCGAACCGACCTATACTACTCGGAATGACACCAAATTTTGCAAGCAAGTCATAAGTGACATAACGGAACTATTCCCGGTCTCAGAATTCCGTTCGGACCCCGATAACAAAAAAACACGTTCCCAACCAAATTTCAAACTTAAGGAAACTCTCATTTCGATATTGGGCGCCGAGATGCCCCCCCGAACATATTCCCATTCCGAACATATTCCCAAGTCCGAAATCATCATACAAAGCTACCGGAATCATCGAAACTCGATTCCGAGGTCGTTTACTCAGAATGTTGACCGAAGTCAAACTTTGGCCTTAAAGGCCAACCTTAAGGAACCAAGTGTTCCAATATTGCTCTAAACATTTCTGAATCTCGGACCACCCGCCCCCGCAAGTCATAAATCACAATAAGCCTCTATGGGAAGTTTCATTTAGGGAAACGGGGTCTGATAACGCAAAATGACCGGTCGGGTCATTACATTCTCCACCTCTTAAATAAACGTTCGTCCTCGAACGGGTCTAGAATCATACCTGAAGTGCTGAATAAATGTGGATATCTGCTCCGCATGCCCTCCTCGGACTCCCAGGTCGCCTCCTCGACTGGTTAGCCCTTCCGCTGGACCTTTACAACAGAAACTCTCTTGTATCTCAACTGGCGATCCTGCCTGTCAACAATAGCAACTGGCTCCTCCTCGTAGCCCAACTTCTCATCCAACTGAATAGTGCTGAAATCAGCCAAGTGAGAGAAGTCAGCGTGGTACTTCCGGAGCATGGATACATGAAAAACTGGATGAACTCCTGATAAACTGGGAGGTAAGGCCAGCTCATAAGTGACCTCCCTAACTCGCCGCAACACCTCGAAGGGACCTATAAACCTTGGGATTAGCTTTCCCTTCTTCCCAAAGCTCATAATACCCTTCATAGGCGAGACTTTCAATAGGACCCTATCTCCCTCCATAAATGATACATCACACGCCCTCTGATCCGCGTAACTTTTTTGTCAGGACTGTGCTGTGCGGAGCCTCTCCTGGATCAACTTCACTTTCTCCAAAGCATCCCTCACCAGGTCGGTGCCATATAACTTAGCCTCGCCAGACTCAAACCACCCGATAGTAGAACGACATCGCCGACCGTACAAAGCCTCAAATGGTTCCATCTCAATGCTGGACTGATAACTATTATTGTAAGCAAACTCGGCCAAAGGCAAGAACTGGTCCCACTGACCTCCGAAGTCAATCACACATGCCCTGAGCATGTCCTCCAGTATCTGAACTGTACGCTCCGACTGACCATCAGTCTGAGGGTCAAATGCTGTGCTGAGGTCTATCTGGGTACCCATCTCACTATGTAATGCTCTCCAGAAGTGCGAGGTGAACTGAGGACCTTGATACGATATAATGGACATCGACATACCGTGCAATCGGGATATCTCTCGAATGTAGATGTGTGCCAACCTCTTAGAAGTATATGTAGTAGCCACTGGAATGAAATGTGCCAATTTGATCAACCTATCCACAATGACCCAAACCGCGTCAACTTTCCGCAAAGTTTGAGGCAACCCAACCACGAAGTCCATAGTGATGCGTTCCCACTTCCACTCCAGAATGGGCATCTGCTGAAGTAGGCCTCCTGGCCTCTGGTGCTCATACTTAACCTGCTGGAAATTAAGGCACCTAGCCACATACTCCACAATGTCCTTCTTCATACGCCTCCACCAGTAATGATGCTTTAAATCATGATACATCTTCGTAGCACCAGGATGGACTTAATACCGAGAACTGTGTGCCTCCTATAGAATCATCCCTCTCAGGCCATCAACATTAGGAACACATAAACGACCCTGAAGTCTCAGAACACCATCCTCACCAATAGTAACCTCCTTGGCCCTACCCTGAACCACTGTCTCCCGTAGCTCTGCCAAACACGGATCATCGTACTGCCGAGCCTTAATCTCCCCTAATAACAAAGACTGAGCAACCACATGTGCAAGAACTCGACGAGGCTCTGAAAGATCTAATCTCACCAGGCGATTAGCCAAGGACTGAATGTCCAAGGCTAGAGGTCTCTCCTCTGCTGCAATATAAGCCAAGCTACCCATACTCTCCGCCTTCCTGCTCAAAGCATCTGCTACCACATTTGCCTTGCCCGGATGATAAAGAATGGTGATATCATAATCCTTCAACAACTCAAGCCATCTGCGCTACCTCAAATTAAGATCCCTCTGCTTGAATAAGTGCTGCAGGCTGTGGTGGTCTGTATAAACCTCACAGAACACCCCATACAAGTAGTGCCTCAAAATCTTAAGAGCATGAACAATCGCCGCCAACTCCAAATCGTGCACATGATAATTCTTTTCATGAACCTTCAGCTGGCGTGAAGCATAAGCAATAACTATCCCTTCCTGCATCAATACACACCCCAAGCCAACGCGCGAGGCGTCGTAATATACTGTATACATCCCAGAACTGGAAGGCAATACCAGAACTGGTGCTGAGGTAAATGTTGTCTTGAGCTTCTGAATGCTCGCCTCACACTCGTTAGACCATTGGAACATGGTATTATTTTGAGTCAATCTATTCAATGGATATGCAATAGAAGAGAGACCCTCCACAAATCGGCGGTAATAGCCTGCTAGGCCCAAAAAGCTCCTGACCTCTGTAGCTGAAGTAGGATGCGACCAACTCTAAACCGCCTCAACCTTCTGAGGATCAACCTTGATACCCTCTCCGGATATCACATGCCCCAAGAATTCCACAAAATCCAACCAGAACTAAAACTTGGAGAACTTAACATATATCTTCTGTTCTCGCAAAGTCTGGAGCACAACTCTCAAATGCTGCTCGTGCTCCCCCAGGCTACGTGAGTAAATCAAAATGTCATCAATGAAGACGATGACAAAGGAATCAATAAACGACCTGAACACCCTATTCATCAAGTCCATGAAAGCTGTTAGGGCATTAGTCAAGCCAAAGGACATCACCAGGAACTCATAATGGCCATATCTAGTACAAAAAGCAGTCTTCGGAACATCTGAAGCCCGAATCCTCAACTGATGATACCCCGATCTCAAATCAATCTTAGAAAACACACGAGCACCCTGCAACTGGTCAAACAGATCATCGATGCGCGACAAAGAATACTTGTTCTTAACGGTAACCTTGTTCAACTGGTTGTAATCAATACACATCCGCATGGACCCATCCTTCTTCTTCTTCTTCTTCACGAAAAGAACTGGAGCACCCCACGGTGATACACTCGGTCTAATGAACCCCTTAGCTAACAACTCCTCAAGCTGCTCCTTCAACTCCTTCGGAGCCATACGATTCGGAGGAATAGATATAGGCTGGGAGCCTGGAGCTAAATCAATGCAGAAATCAATATCACGGTCCGGAGGCATGCTTGGAAGGTCTGAAGGAAATACATCAGTAAACTCTCGAACCACTAGCACTGAATCAATTGTTGGAGACTCGGTGGTGGTGTCCCGCACATAAGCGAGGTAGGCCAGACAACCCTTCTCGACCATATGTCGAGCCTTCAGGAATGAAATAACCCAGCTGGCTGCACTAACTAAGGAACCTCTCAACTCCAGCCTAGGCGACTCTGGCATGGCTAAAGTAACTGTCTTGGCATGGCAATCTAGCACGACATGATAAGGAGATAGCCAATCCATGCCTAAAATAATATCAAAATCAACCATGTCGAGCAATAAAAGATCTGCTCGAGTCTCGAACCATACATGACCGGTAAACCCGGTCTACCACCACAAAATCGCCCCACAGGAGTTGACACACATATAGGAGAACCCAAGGACTCACGAGGGGACATCCAGAAAATGAGCAAATAAGACCGAAACATAGGAATAATTGGATCCTGGATCAAATAACACCGATGCCTCTCTAGCACATACTGTAATAACACCTGTGATCATGGCGTCTGAGGCCACTGCATCTGATCTGGCCGGAATAACATAGA
Organism: Nicotiana paniculata; assembly: GCA_005239505.1. Lineage (NCBI taxonomy): Eukaryota > Viridiplantae > Streptophyta > Magnoliopsida > Solanales > Solanaceae > Nicotiana > Nicotiana paniculata. The sequence goes on along the minus strand of ML349248.1, from coordinate 29,588 downwards.
ATCTAGCTGGAGCACCGGAAGACTGAGCCCCGCCAGAATGAACAGGAGCTGGCTGACCTCCCCCTAACTGACCTCCACCTGTAGGACGACCCCTGCCAACCTGTCCCCCACCTCTAGGTGGCCTGACGGCTGGTGCTGGACCCACAGGCTGATAATCCCGCTGCACCGCTTTGCCCCGAAGCCTAGGACAATGCCGATTCATATGACCTGGATCCCCACACTCATAACAACCTCCGGGTATCGTAGCCTGCTTCCCCAAAGAGGAACCCTGAATTGCCGGAGAGCAATGTGTACTCTCTGGCATAACACTGAAGTAGGGACTGGGGAATCTCGGATAACTGGAATAACCTCTGGGTGAACTCTGAATGGCTGGAGGGCGGTAGGAATGCTCTAGCATGGCGCTAAAATGAGCCCTCGCTGGAACACCTGGGGGAGGTGGTGTGGGTGATGAATATGGAGGCCTTTTGGGATGACCTCTACTGAACTGACCTCTGCCCCTAACTGGGGCACCTCTGAAATCCCCGGAGAATCTGACTCTCCTGTCCTGCTGACCTGCTCTCTACCTCTCGATCGATAGCCCTCAATCCGACGAGCTATCTCAACCACCAGCTGATAGGGAGTCCCCATCTCTACCTCTCGGGCCATGTTGGCCCTAATACCGGAGTGCAGCCCTGCTACAAATCTCCGCACTCTCTCAGCATCAATAGGCAATATCATAAGTGCGTGGCGAGACAACTCTGAGAATCTAGCCTCATAATATCTCACTGACATCTGTCCCTGCTCCAACTACTCAAACTGATATCGCAGCTCTTCCCTCTCAGAGGGTGGGATATACCTGTCTAGAAACATCTGAGTGAATTGCTCCCAAGTGATGGGAGGAGAATCTGCTGGCCGACTGAGAATATATGACTGCCACCATCTGCGAGCTCTGCCCTCTAGCTGGAAGGTAGTGAAGTCCACTCCATGGGACTCTAATATCCTCATATTGTGCATCCTATCCTTGCACCTGTCAACAAAATCCTGGGCATCCTCGCCTCCCTCGCCCCCGAAGATTGGAGGGTGAAATCGAGTCCATATATCCAATAATTTCTGCGGATCGCCGTCCGCAACTGGTCTGGGCTTAGGTGCTGCTGCTACAGGCTGGACCCCACCCACGGGTAGTGTACTCGGGGTATGATGAAGTGCTGCTATCTGGCCTGCAGCCTGGGCAGTAGGGTGTTTGGGCTCCCTTTCCTGCCTGAGATGTGGAAGGATCCGCTGGAAATGAACCAGCCTGGGACATAGTATCCATAAATCTCATCATACGGCCCATGACCTCCTAGAAGCCTGGGGCCATCATAAAGTCCACTGAAGCAGGACCTGCTGAGGGCACCTCACCCTGCTCCTCTATAGTAGGATCCTCCGATGGTGGTACAACTGGAATAGCTCGGGGACGCCCTCGTCTCCTACCTCGGGCCGGTGCCCTCCCCCGGCCTCTTCCACGGCCTCAGACAATGGGGGTAGCGGCCCCTCCCGGGTCTGAAAAATCGGATGCACGCGTGCTAACCATCTGTGAGAGAACAGAAGAATGAGATTTAGTAAACCATTGACTGCACGATAGAAAAAAAAAATAAGGAGAGGTTTTTCCTAACACCCTATAGCCTCCCGAAGATAAGTACAGACGTCTCCATACCGATCTGCAAGACTCTACTAGGTTTGCCCGTAACTTGTGAGACCTACGTGAACCTAGTGCTTCGATACCATGTTGTCACAACCCAAAATACAAACTCAGGTCGTGATGGCGCCCAATACCGGGGTTAGGCAAGCCCACACTTAAATTACTAAGGATTTTTCCCATACTTGATTAAACATCCCAACACGTGCCAAGTTTTAGAGTTCAAAACATTAATTGAAAAAAAATAGTAAGTCATCTTTTTTTAACCAAAAGCAGTCATAAAGAGGAGTGAGCCAATATATATATATCAATATATATATATATATATATATATATATATATATATATATATATATATATATATATATACGGACCTGCAAACCAAAATAACCACTAAGTGTGTGCCAGGAACTAGTGTCACAAGTCCTACGAGCATACTAACTGAATATACAAAAGATATAATATACAGTCCCACTATCTGAAAGGAATAGACGAGAAATAAGAAAAAGAAAACTCCATGGTGCTGCCGAGGATCGTTAGGAGAAGCAGCTCACCGTGAAGTCATGTCCAACTATGATCAGAATCAAGCTCCGGTCTGATAACCAAATGCACCATCCTCAGAACCTGTACAATTAAGTATAGAAGCGTAGCATGAGTACATAAACAAATATGTACCCAGTGAGTATCCCGCCTAACCTCGAAGAAGTAGTGATGAGAGGTCGACTTGACACTCACTAAGGTCCAACCAAACGATTAGCGAGATATAATATCAGTAACAGACATACAAGGATGATAAAAGCAGTAAACATTTAAAATAACAGTAATTCAAATAAATACTGGAAGTAAATATACAATTTCTACTCCATTATCCTTTTCTTTCCTGTAAAAATATATCTGACCACTCAAAATCCGTAAAAGAATTCTTAACAATTTAACATGCGCATACAGGATAAGGACAATCGGTCTGAGCCATCATAATGATTATATCTATGCACTGCCGAGGGTCGAACAACCTGAACCATAAAATATATATCTTTCAATCTCGCCGTGGCGTACGACGCGGTCCCATGAGAGTGGGGAAATAACATTCTGCTCGCGGAATGTAAATTGTGAAGCGGTCACATGCACACAATATCCACACATTTATTCTTTATAAATTACTCTTCATGATCAATTCCTTAAAATTCTCTTAAATTCCATGATCTCAGGGAAACAAGCCGCAAGTAACATTAATTCACTAGCATATAGTTCAATTCAAGGGAAACATAAGGCATGGTGTAGGCCTAACTATCCGGACATAATAATAATAGTCGCTACGTACAGACTCTCATCACTTTGCGCGTACGTATCCCTTACAAACATTAGCACATAGTCATTTAAAGCACCTAGGGGACAGTTCCCTCTTAAAAGGTTAGAAAGGAGACTCAACTCGTGTCGAACCTACTTTCCAGGTCAAGAACACGCCCGAAACTCCAAACTCGATACCCACAGACTCGAAACTAGCCAAATGTTATACAAATATATCAATTTATACTCAAAACATGAAATTATTCTACTACTTAGCCAAATTCATCATTCTTGAAGAAATCCTAAAATCCAACCCCGGGCCCGCATGCTCGGATTCCAAAAATTCTCGAAGGAAACACTCACTCATAGCGTAAGGATCATTAATACATGATTTTCACCCGATTTCATAGCTAATTGACAGGTAATTTTCTACATTTTTAAAAGCTCTAGGTTACTACCCCAAATCCTTAGTTTTCACAAATTTAGGTAGTTAATTTAGCTTGTAATCCATGCATGAAGCTAATATTAGAGTAGAATTTACTTACCTTCAATAACTAGGTCGTTTGCCCCTTTTGAATGCTGAAAATTGTCCCAAGGAAAAAGAAGAAGGTGAGGAAATGAATTAAATTCCGTTATAAAAACATACTGCCTAATGGTCTACTCTATGTGATCGCAGCCTGGGCAGTGCGATCGCAGAGCTTTAAGTGACCAGGCCCTCATGGGCCTTCTGTGCGAACGCGGAGAGAGACCTGCGAACGCACAGGGTAAGGAATAGATGGGCTGCCCCAAGGCTGGGCTCTTGCACGAACGCGGATGGGGTGCGCGATCGCACTGGGTCAGGAGCCCAACCCATTGCGATCGCGGTGCCTATTGTGCGAATGCACAGGGAATTCACCACCCCTCCCCAGTTCCTTCTATGCGATCGCATCAGTGCACCTGCGATCGCACTAAAGGAAACCAGTCAGTGAAAATTTGGTTTTTGAATTTAACTCCGAGGGGTCCGAAACTCACCCGAGCCACTCGGGATCCCGTCCAAAGGCACTGGTAGGTCTGTATTCATGATACGGTCTCGCTCGAATTTTTGGAACGTGAAAAACAACAATGAAACTAAGAATTCGACCCCGAAACCAAATTGAATCAAACTTTGGACTTAAAGTTCTAGAATTCGCTTTCAATGTGCCGAACCGACCTATACTACTCGGAATGACACCAAATTTTGCAAACAAGTCACAAATGATATACCAGAACTATTTCCAGTCTCGGAATTCCGTTCGGACCTCGATAACACAAAAACACATTCCCAACCAAATTTCAAACTTAAGGAAACTCTAATTTCGATATTGGGCACCGAAACGCCCCCGGGTCATCCAAAACCCATTCTGAACATACGCCTAAGTCCGAAATCATCATACGAAGCTACCAGAATCATCGAAACTCAATTCCGAGGTCGTTTACTCAGAATGTTGACCGAAGTCAAACTTTGGCCTTAAAGGCCAACCTTAAGGAACCAAGTGTTCCAATATTGCTCTAAACATTTCTGAATCCCAGACCACCCGCCCCCGCAAGTCATAAATCACAATAAGCCGCTATGAGAAGTTTCATTTAGGGAAACGGGGTCCGATAATGCAAAATGACCGATCGGATCGTTACAGTTATGGACATCCACCATAATCTAATATTTCATAACAATAATGAAATTATTTTTTGATGTTTGATTATTATAAATTGTATTTAAAAAAAAAATTATATTTCACTATAATAGGGAAAATAACTTTCCTCACTTATGGTGGTAGAACTATCTTAAATTTTAACTCATGTTACTTAAAGGAACTAATAAATATGTGTTATTATTAATCTTGCATATACAAAAGTAGGTGTGTACATGGACCGGGTTGGTTTGAGTTTTATCAAAACGAAACCAATTATATCGGTTTGGATTGGTTCGGTTTTGTCGGATTTTTCGGGTTTTCGGGTTTTTTGTTACTTACATATTATTTCAATCTTACTTTGTTAAATATTTGATAATTAAATATATATTTACTAAAAATATAAAAAATTGACAAACTTATTATCAATTAAAATATTCTTATGAAATAATTCTATTAGTAACACATGATTGTTATTTTTTTAGTCGTCCGCCAAATTTTTTCGTTGATATACACATTCAAGTTAACCGAATTTAGTAATTAAACATAAAAATCAATATGATACCTAAACATTAATAATCAATTCACATTCGAAAAAGATATAAGAATTTAATAGATCTTAACATATGATATGAATATGAAAGAACAAAGAGATAGACGCATTTCAGTAACACTTGATAAGAAAGTGATCATACAATTCATTATTTAAGGTCAATAAATATGGAGAACTTCATATTCTATTAAAATTTGTATCCCGCAAGAGAATCTCAAATATTTCTAGATATTTTTTTAAAGAAAATTCTATATAAAATCTTAAAAGTATATATAAAATTTATATATTTATATGTCGGGTTGGTTCGGATTGACTAATATTATAATTAATTTACAATAAATTTAATATTGGGGCGGTTTTCCTTTAATGGCCTTACATGGCAAGGCTCATAAGTCATAATTAATTTAGGCCCCAAAAATAACAGCGTGAAAAAATATACTCTAACAAGCTAACTTTCCTACCAATATTAATTAGGCATTTTTTCCTATATATACTGTAATAAGGAAATATTTACCATTTTCTCAAGGTTTTTTAGTTTTTAATAACTATCTTAATTTTCTTAACAACATACATATACAATCCCCGTTAAGAAAGGTCTCACTCTATTATTAATACCTTCAATCAAGGGATACAGTTATATCCTTTTCTTTTTGTCTCCTCTCCCCCTCTTTTCTTCTATGCAAATTTGAATGTCAATTTACGTAGCTTTTCGCTTAATGGTGGTTCTCATTTCCTATAACTGAAAATTACACATAATGTTTGGCACTTATTCATACACATAAGGTTTCTTGTATTATCTTTGATTAATAAGAAAAATAAGCAGTTGATTAATTTAAATTATTATGGTTGCAAAATATTAAACTAAAAAACCATTGAAGCTTTGAATTCGATATTTGAGTTTTATGATTTTGTGATTTGTTTGGATTGGGTATTTTTAGAAGTGATTGAGAATATCCATTGGAGTTTATATCTCAATTTTGGGAGAGTTTGGTTATGTATGGAGTTGGTTTTAGATGAAAATTGAGATTGGAACTCGAAGAAGAAAAAGTTGCAATAATTATATCATAATTGTATAATTGTATCGGATACATCAATACCTAAAACATAATTGAATCATAAATGTATCATACTTGTATCACAACTGTAGCCAACTTGTATTAATACCTAACAATACCTAATACAATACTTATACAATTATCATACATTTGAGATACAAACTGCGATACATTCCTCAAATTTCAATCACAAGTCTAAACTTAAAATCTGATATAATATTATATTATAATTGTATTAGTACTGTATTAGGTATTGATGTATTGTTGCGCCCCTTTTTCTCTCAAAGTCGGGTTTCGACACGTGACAACTCTTTTAAGGAGGTATTAAAAGAGGAGAGTCGCCACCTAACGATTTCTAAGGTGCGTTAGGACACCTATTTACAAATGACTCTGGTTCAACTAGTTTATATCACCAAAGATCGGGTAAGGGCTCGAAATTACCTCGAAGAGAAGGTGTTAGGGACTCTTCGAGGTCTACAACTATGGGCCCTGACCAAACTTAAATTATATGGATTAGTCAAATAAACGGAGAGAGAGAGAGAGAGAGAGAGAGAGAGAGAGAGAGAGAGAGAGAGAGAGAGAGAGAGAGAGAGAGAGAGAGAGAGAGAGAGAGAGAGAGAGAGAGAGAGAGAGAGAGAGAGAGAGAGAGAGAGAGAGAGAGAGAGAGAGAGAGAGAGAGAGAGAGAGAGAGAGAGAGAGAGAGAGAGAGAGAGAGAGAGAGAGAGAGAGAGAGAGAGAGAGAGAGAGAGAGAGAGAGAGAGAGAGAGAGAGAGAGAGAGAGAGAGAGAGAGAGAGAGAGAGAGAGAGAGAGAGAGAGAGAGAGAGAGAGAGAGAGAGAGAGAGAGAGAGAGAGAGAGAGAGAGAGAGAGAGAGAGAGAGAGAGAGAGAGAGAGAGAGAGAGAGAGAGAGAGAGAGAGAGAGAGAGAGAGAGAGAGAGAGAGAGAGAGAGAGAGAGAGAGAGAGAGAGAGAGAGAGAGAGAGAGAGAGAGAGAGAGAGAGAGAGAGAGAGAGAGAGAGAGAGAGAGAGAGAGAGAGAGCATTAAGTTTGAGAATTTTATTCTAAAAGATTTTGAACGGATGAGTACAACTACTTTGCATTCTAATAAAAGAAGGAAAGAGGGGGGGGGGGTCCTAAGTTTTTTAGCCTAAAGGATCACCCCGTGCAACATAAATAATATTTCGTAACTCTCTCAAGATGGAGTGTTACTCATATTATTCACCAAGCACAGACTATCATCTTCTGCTACCCGATTACTATATTAAAGTTGTTTACCTAAGAACACTCGAATTCAATTCTAAGTCGTTCCTGACGCGTGCACTACCCATCCCATACCTATGGTCCATGAGGTTTTGGACCTCTATTTAGATGGGTCTAAACCTTATCTAAGCTGCTCAAAAATGTAAAAAAACTAGGCGACAAGAAAAACATCTATAGGTTTCACATAAGTGCAATTAAAGGCTCACATTGACCTCCACATCTAAGCAGCAAGTGCACGCAAACATATATATCAATTAGGAATTGGAAGAATCCAGTACTTTGAACCTATAGGCATGCTTTCTAGGTGATCAAAGTATGCAGGTAAATTTCAGATGCAGGATATCGCTTATAGGCAGAATTATGCAGGGATTGCAAGCTAGTTATTAAAAGTTTTAAGTTACCAATCCTATATGCATTATGCCTAGGTGATCTACGCAATTGGGTACTGCAAAATCTGCTGGGAAGAGTCCTAGAATTATCCAAATTTTCCTAATAGTGGCACTCAGAAACTGTGTTTAAGTAGCCTAATATTAACCAATTAGCAAGCAATTATTTCCTACAGACAGGATCTCTAACAGTTTATGATTTGAACTTGCCTTATTATACTTAGTCCTATAAACAGGATTTCTAGTGATCAATGCAATACAATGGAGAATGAAGCGGTGAAAAATCCTGTAGGCATAATTTCTAGTGAATAACTGAAGTAGATTGAAGGAAAATTCATTGACATTTGTTCCTATAGGCAGGTTTCTAATGTATTTGAAAGTAGTCATGAAGATTGAATGAGTGCTTACTTCCTATAGGCATGCTGTCTATAAACACATAGCAATAGACATAGTATTTGAACTCATGATTAATGGTAAACAAGTAGTATGTGTGCGCTTCTCCTAATGTCATGATCTCTATAGTGCTCATGTAATACATGTATAGCAAATACATTATTAAGTCCTATAGGCATGTCATCTACCCATTGCACGTAGATATTAAGCTCTACCCATTCCCTTTTTACTAACACCCCAATTGTTTGTACAAAGGTTATTACAGGCCCAATAATGAGTAAAAGTAATAAATGTTACATAACAGTGATAATAGGCCCGCAACATGCCCAAATAAAATTAACACCCAACATTGCATGGGCCTTTAATAACTCTTACACATCGTAGCCATGCCTTCAACAAAGAGCCTTATTCAATACACGATCTCAGTGATCCATAGCAAAACCAGTTTACTTAACCACAACACTAAGTACGCATCACTTGAAACAACCAATTTAGGTACATAACACATAACATGGGAAGTGGAGTGAATAGGAACAATTTTGAGGTTGAGGGAGTGATTAAGGACCAAGCCCTAGTCTGTCAGAGTTCACAAGGGCCTCAATTGGAACCCGAGTAGTGCTCACACTAGGGAGGCCAACAATTAAACCTAGATAGCTTTGGCTTTCAGCCGGCTAAGAATGAGAATTTAGAATAGCATGAGTTGCAAGTAAGGAGAGTGGATAATGATGGAAGGACAGAAGTTAGGTGACACACTTATACTAAAAATATACATAGCCAAGTTGAACATACAAAAAAACTAATCAAGAGGATCACAAGACTTTGTTCAGTAGAACTTAAACATTTAGAAAAGTAGAACATCACAAACACATATTGGGGAAATTAGAGGGAGGAACAAGTTTGCAAAGTTTGACAGAAATTAACACTAACAGGTTGAGACCTAAGAACTCAAATTTAGAGTAAGTATACCTCTTAGTATCCTAAGACAAATATGTTAATTAGAAGGCAAGGAAGCATTGAAACACATGTTATAACAGGCCAAGTAATCACTAAAGGAATATGGAATTAAGACATACTAGGAGGCATATTAGCAAAGAAGAAAGATCATAGTTGAGGAAAAAAAATGGAATGTTTATCTTAAAATCAGGATAGCAAGGAAACATGTTTAGAGCAAACCTTAAAATAGTGTTCCATATAGTTGTGACTAGTACAAAAAGACCAGTCAATCAGACACAAGACTCAGCACTAAAGGATTCATTCAAAGTAGGGGGTGGTTTCCATAGAGTTGTGGTGGTATCCAAAGCAAGGTATGAAGAAATCTATAACTAACAACATATAGTCACAACAGTCAGGTTCATATCAAAATAGGCACGCATTAAAGCTCAAAACTAAAACATATTCAGATGCTAGAGGTACAGAACTTATTCTAGAAAACACAGAAGCAACATAGAAATGCAGATCATAATGAAGAACACATATTAGCCTAACACAAGCTAAGGACAAAGCAATAAGCTATCTCATGCATTCAACTATCATAAGATGATAAAGGAGTATTGAGAATTATCATAATAGTGCAATATCAGGGATTCACAATTAAATCATGCTTACATAGTTCAAACACATATAGGTATGCAGAAAGAAAAGAAGAAATTTAATCATTCCAAGGGTTAGAAGTACTAACCAGTAGCAAAATTATACGGGCAAAAGAGAAGTAAAGATCTTAATAGCAAGAGCCCCAGGTCTCCGATGCTTCAGAGTTCACAAGAGCCTCGAGAAAGGTCTCCGAGCAGTGCTTGCATCGGAGGAGGTCATTTAATGGCCTTGGCTTTCAGCCGACTCATAATTCAACAGTTTTAGAGAATATTCGAGTATAATAGAGTGAGTGAGTGAGTGAAAGAGGAGAATAGTGAGAATAATATCAGTGATTAGGTGATTCAAAAGTCTGTCTAAGGAATTTAGGGGAAGGGTTTATATAGTAGTTAAATCAGGCGGGTAATTAAGGAAAGAAGTCAATCAAACACAAACAAAGAAAGGAAAAATATACATGCAATCATAAAGCAACCAGTAAAGGAAAGGAATCGAGATTCAAACCCTAATTAGGGTTCAATGTTTGAAAATCAGTCTACTGATGTGAGAAATTAACGATTCTCCCATGTATATGGACGAGATACTGTCCAGATCTTAGAGATTGAAGTTGAAGGGCTCCGAATATGAGAGATGGTACTTGCCAAGTTTATGCAAGTACCAAGTAATACCATAATCTTGCGAGTAACAACGAGGTAACGCGTAAAAGGTAAATAAATCAGAGAAGGAATCCATGATTTGCTCTGATTTGAAGAAGATTGGGGAGGCGGCTAGGGTTTCTGAAGGAGGGAGAAGGAGAGATAAGAGAATACAGAGGCGGCGGAGTGGGGATGTGGTCTCTAGGGTTTGGTGTTATGGGAATATAAGGGAAGGTAGGGATTTATTGTGGGCCGTTGATCATTTGAGATCAGCGACCTAGATTGAATATGAGCTGGGCAGGTCATAGGGTAATGGGTCGTTTGGGTTGGGTTGCTGAGGTTATTGGGCCAATCTTGGTACGAAAATTGGACTTAAAACAGGGCTCTTATTTAAATACCCGAAATTTATCCAAAATATTTATAAAAAATACTTAATAAATAAATAAAAATATTATTTATGCACTAAAATGATTAAAAATAATAGTTTAACATTATAAAAATATAAAATGCTATTTTGACACAAATGATGTAATAAAAGAGTACTTATGTATGAACATAGGCTATTATTGCAAAAAATACATAAATAGCTAAAATATAGATATAACTATATGAAAAAATATTTTAACACAAATTGAGATGATTGGGTTATTGCCAATAATTTAAGGGAATAATTAGCAAATTTTCAAGTAATTTTAATGCAAGAAAAAGCTCTGAAAATTATGGAAAATTATAAAAATGCTTGTATAAATCTTGTAAATTAATAATAATGCAAAAATAATATTTTGAAAGTATGTATATTATTTTAAAAAATATGTGAGGGCAAAATTGGGTTGTATCAACAGCTGCCCCTCTTTACCCGAGCATGATGAAAGAGTTGTCGGGTAAAGAAAATGATGACCGATTTTGGCCGAATGAGGTGATTTAAAAAACGGAGGCCGAACCCTGGTTCCTGAGTTGCCTACATATCCCTGGTATTACGAGAATCAAGCCATGTGTAGTTCTATATCCAACGGCGAACGAAACCGATGAAGTTGTTATAGGAATGATTGTATGCTTCGGAAAAGGTTCTTTGGATTGGACGATATCAGACAAGTGTGTACGGAATCTGAAACATTACGAATGTATCTTAAAATGAGTATCTGAATGGTTATCAAGTAAAAGTAGGTAACTGATGGTGGTTGTTTACGCTTGAAATAATTGCAGGATATGAACGTTGTGAACGGAAACTGGAGCGAAGATTGCTCCTGTTAAGAGAACAGTTACTTCCCGGGTTACCTGCAAAACTTAAAACACGATGCATGCAAGTATACAAATTATGGCGAGAATTTAAACATGATGCAAATTCTCTCTGGACCATGAAGGCTGTCTTTGGACGGTGAGGATCATGTCCTTAGACCATGACGTTCTGGTCCATGAATCACGTGATAAGGGATTTAAAGGACATGAATTGATGTCCTCGGGCCATGAAAATGGTGCCTCTGAACCATGAATCCTTTGAATAATGATGTGTAATTTTTGAGAGATCCTCGGGCCATGAAATAACGTCTTTCGGCTATGAGGATAATGCCTTAAGACTTGACGCCTTTGGAAAAAATGGCAGTCTTTCAGCCCATGAAATGCAAAGACATGATGTTTGGTCATATGTGAAGATACGACAAGACAAAGCTTAGTCTTGGGTAGGGTGAGGGTAGTGCTTAGCCTTGGGTGAATAGAGCATAATGCCAGGTTTTATATGGCATAATGAAGAAAGCATTCAGTCTTGAGGAAAGGCGGTGCTTAGCCTTATGCAAGAAGAGGAGGCATGGCTTAACCTCATGCAAACAGGAGACATTGCTGAGTCTCATGCAAAGAAAGACAGTGCTTAGCCGTGCAGATAGGATACAATACTTAGTATCATGCAAAGAAAGGTAGTGCTTAGCCTTATGCAATTAAGGAGGCAGTGCTTAGCCTTATGAAATTAAGGAGGTGGGGCTTAGCCTCATTCAAATAGGAGACAATGCTTAGTCTCATGCAAAGAAGTGCAATGCTTAGCCTTATCCAATTAAAGAGGCAGTGCTTAGCCTCATGCAAATAGGAGACAATGCTTAGTCTCATGAAAAGAAATGCAGTTCTTAGACTTATGCAGATAGGGAGGCAGGGGTTAGCCTCATGCAAATAGGAGACAATGCTTAGTCTCATGCAAAGAAAGGCAGTGCTTAGCCTTATTTAGATAGGGAGGCAGGGCTTAGCCTCATGCAAATAGGAGACAATGCTTAGTCTCACGGAAAGAAAGGCAGTGCTTAGCCTTATGAAAATAGGAGAAAACGCTTAGTCTCATGCAAAGAAAGGCAATGCCCTTATGCAATTAAGGAGGCAGGGCTTAGCCTCATGCAAGTAGGAGACAATGCTTAGTCTCATGCAAAGAAATGCAGTGCTTAGTCCTATGCAATTAAGGAGAGGGCTTAGCCTCATGCAAATAGGAGACAATGCTTAGTCTCATGAAAAGAAAGGCAATTCTTAGCCTTATGCAGTTAAGGAGTCAATAAGCCTCATGCGGGAAAACAATCAGTAATATTGAGAAAGCAGAGTATTTCTTAGTTGAAGATGTGTTTACGTTTGGCAACTTTGTCATTATGAAGGTAGTGATTCTGATGTGTGTATGTAATTGCGAATATTCCTGTTATGTTCATTGTGCCTGTATCCAAAGAAAAATTGCAAGTTTGCAGGGAAGGTTGGTTCGTGCTTTCGCCTTCTCACTTTGCTTTTGCTCTTGTCTTGAGATCCTATTTGAGTTACCCTGGGCAACATCTAGCTGTTTATAAAATAAAGTTTTTGAAAATATGCGTGCATTTGATGAATGTAGTTATTTAAAATATAGTAGTATGCAATATCAAGTAATTTAGATGAACCAATGATTGTGACATATTTTAGAGACATTGCGACTTCCTTGCTTCAGAATTTTGAGGGTCCTCCTCAAAATTCTGCCCCAGTTTAAAAGCAATTCTTTGACCATTCTATGTATGACGAAGTTGGCTGGACTTGCCTTAGAATTCTGTCGCAGTAGCTGATCATGAAAAAAAAAAAGATTTTATTGAGATGTGACCGAACCCACAGGGCTGCCTACGTTTCCTCTCTTAAACGAGAATCAGGTCAAGCGAAGTTCAGTTACATCAAATGAAGGAATGTAAACAATCTAAACGTAGTATCTTTTGACTACGTCTGAGTTGATAGGTTTTGGCCAAATTTGTCCGTCCATTTCTGCAAGTATGAGCGCTCCTCCTGTTAGCACTCTATGAACCATGTAAGGCCCTTGCCAATTGGGTGAAAAATTCCCTTTGGCTTCATCTTGATGAGGGAAGATCCGTTTTAACACCAACTTCCCTGGTGTAAATTGTCTAGGCCTGGCCCTTTTTGTTGAAAGCTCTGGACATTCTGTTATGGTAAAGTTGACCGTGACATACCACATTCATTCTTTTTCCGTCAATGAGAGCTAGTTGTTCATAGCGACTTCGTATCAATTCTGCATCACTGAGTTCAGCCTCTTGTATGATTCTAAAAGAAGGAATTTCTACTTCAGCGGGAATGATGGCTTCAGTACCATAGACCAACAAATAAGGAGTTGCCCCAATTTATGTGCAAATCGTGGTACGATATCCCACTAAGGGAAATGGTAATTTCTTGTGCCATTGTTTGTGGTTATCTACCATGTTCCTTAATATCTTCTTGATGTTTGTTGGCGGCTTCCACAGCTCCATTCATTTGTGGCCTGTATGCTGTGGAATTTTTATACCTGATCTTGAAGGTTTCACACATGGATCTCATCAAATCACTATTAAGGTTGACGGCGTTGTCGGTTATGATTGATTCCGGTACCCCGAATCGACAGACAATACGATCCCTAACAAAATCTGCTACGACCTTCTTAGTTATAGCCTTGTAAGACCCCTTCAACCCATTTTGTGAAATAGTCTATGGCCACTAGAATGAACCTGTGCCCATTTGAAGCGGCGAGTTCAATTGGACCAATGACATCCATCCCTCCAGCGGAGAAAGGCCAAGGTGCACTTGTTGTATTGAGTTCATTGGGTGAAACTCGTATCATATCAGCATGTCCTTGGCATTGATGACACTTTTGGACATACCTGATGCAGTCCGTTTCCATAGTCATCCAAAAATATCCTGCTCTTAATATCTTCTTAGCTAAGATGAAGCCATTCATGTGTGGTCCGAAAGTTCCGGCATGTATCTCTTCGAGCAATTTGGATGCTTCCTTGGCGTCGACACACCGTAATGACCCCAGATCTGGAGTCCTTATGTACAGAATTCCTCCGCTTTGGAAGAAGTGGTTAGATAATCTTCGGAGTGTGCGTTTCTGAGTATGATTTGCGTGCTCCAGGTATTCTTCTTTTGGAAAATATTCTTTGATGTCATGGAACCATAGATTTCCATCAATTTCTTCTTCAACATGAGCACAATAAGCTGGCTGATTATGAATGATTATGAATCCCTACTGGGATAGGGTCGATGAAATTCTTGTCTGGGTGTTGTATCATGGAAGATAGAGTGGCCAGTGCATCTGCGAACTCATTCTGGATTCTCAGAACATGTTTGAACTCCATCTTCGTGAATCTCTTCATCAACTCTTGTAAATAATACAAATATAGCAGTATTTTGGTATTCTTTGTAGCCCATGCTCCTAGAACTTGATGAACTAAAAGGTCTGAATCACCAATTACCAGCAATTCCTGAACGTTCGTGTCAATGGCCAACTTGAGTCCCAAGATGCAAACTTCATATTCTACCATATTGTTGGTATATGGAAACCTGAGATTTGTGGATACTGGATAGTGTTGACCTATATCTGACACTAAAACTGCTCCAATAACCACTCCTTTGAAGTTTTCTAGCCCCATCGAAGAACATTCTCCAACCATCATAGGTTTCGGTGATATCTTCTCCTACGAATGATACCTCTTCATCGGGAAAATACGTTTTCAGCGGTTCGTATTCTCCATCTATAGGATTTTATGCCAGATGATCCGTCAATGATTGCCCCTTGACCGCCTTCTGAGTTACATAGATGATGTCGAACTCACTTAGCAATATCTTCCATTTTGCTAACTTCTCCGTGGGCATGTGTTTCTTGAAGATGTATTTTAACGGATCCATCCTTGATATGAGATATGTGGTGTAGGCACAGAAGTAGTGCCTCAAATTTTGAGCTATCCATGTTAAAGTGCAGCATGTGCATTCCAACAAAGAATACCGTGCTTTGTAGGGTGTTGACTTCTTACTCAGATAGTATATGGCCTGCTCTTTTCTTCCCGTCTCGTCGTGCTGTCCCAAGACACAACTGAAAGCCCCATCTAGTACAGATAAATAGAGTAGCAGAGGTCTCCCAGGTTCTGGCGGGACCAGGACCGGTAGTGTGGAAAAATATTCCTTATCCTGTCAAAGGCTTTTTGGAATTCTTCAGTCCAACTTGTTGCAACGTCTTTCTTCAACATTTTGAAAATCGGTTCACAGATCACAGTTGGTTGTGCTATGAAATGGCTGATGTAATTGAGACGCCAGAAGAAACTCATCACATCTTTCTTGTTCTTCGGAGGTGGCAGATCTTGGATAGCCTTAACCTTTGACCGGTCTAGCTCAATTCCTCGGCGGCTGACGATGAACCCTAACAATTTTCTAGCAGGGACTTCGAATGCACATTTTGCGGCATTCAATTTCAGATTGTACCTTCGAAGCCAATCAAAGAATTTCTTCAAATATGCTATGTGATCTATAATCCTTTTGGATTTGATGATGACATCATCCACGTACACCTCTATCCCCTTGTGTATCATGTCGTGAAAAATGGTTGTCATGGGACCTTATATAAGTGGCTCCAACATTGTTTAGGCCAAACGACATCATTTTGTAGAAATACACCCCTCATGGTGTAATAAAGGTTGTCTTTTCTGCATCCTCTTCTTCCATTCAGATCTGATGATATCCCGCGAAGCAATCCACAAAGTATTGGAGTTCATGCTTGGCACAGTTGTCGATCAGTATGTATACATTGGGTAATGGGAAATCATCTTTGGGACTTGCTCTGTTTAAGTCCCGATAGTTGACACACACTATGACTTTCCCATCCTTCTTTGGAACTAGCACAATGTTATCCAACCCAGTTGGATATTCAACCACTCTAAGAACCTTGGCTTATATCTTCTTGGTGACTTCCTCTTTTATTTTCAGACTCATATCTGGCTCAAACATTTTGAGCTTCTGCTTTACAGGCGGACACATAGGGTTGGTAGGTAGTTTATGAGCCACTATGGACATGTTCAAACCGGTCATGTCATCATAGGACCATGCAAAAATATCCTCATACTCCTTCAAAAACCGGATGTATTCTTATTTCTCTGACGACGATAGGTGAATTCTTACACGAGTTTCCTTGACTATTTTGGAGTCTCCCAAATTAACTGTCTCAGTCTCATCCAAATTGGACTTAGGCTTGTTTTCAAAATTTTCCACTTCTCTGACAATTTCCTCGGGTATTTTATCCTCTTCCAGATCCTTTGAATCACTATTCTTATGTTGCGTTGCCTCATTACATGTCACAGTCGTAGGTTCATTAGGATAAGTTATAATAATGCTGTAGAGAGAAAATGTAAAGGATAATAATAAATATTAAAACAACAATCCATTGATAAATATTTAAAAATGTCAAACAAATAAAGTTCAATGATTCGAGCAATTATTTCAAAACAAAAACATTTAAAAACAAAATACTGAAATGTCTTAAATTCCCATAAAATTGCTTTCAAAAATAAATGATGCTAATTGCCAGGCTACCCAGGAACTCGACGGTCCCTTGATGGTAGAGCAGTCCAATTCTTGAGAATAGCTCTCTTCTCCATTATCTTAATAATAAGGTCTTCCTCCTCCTCCTCCTCCTCTTCCTCCTCCTCCTACTCAACTATCACATTGTAGTCCATGTCTTCATCATCAAGAGACAAATTCCTTATACCATCTATAGCTTCATCTTCTTCGGAACCCCACATCATGTCAACTTGATGAAATGACTGGCTCAAATGTGGTACTGGTTGCTCTAGAGGGTAATAAATACCACGCTATGGTGGCGACCAATTCTGATACTCATGCCAGGTGTATTCATCCCCAAGCCCAAAAGTTGTGCCGTGATGCTTTAGCTGTATCGATTTGGTGATCCCTTAGAGATTCTTGCCGAGACCCTTGCCGGGTTCATTCCCTGTCCATGACAATATTCTTTCTATCTCAATGCTCCACCATTTGTCTTTCTCAATCACGTTGATGCACTCGATGCTATGGTATGTTTCTCTACCCAACGTCATTCTATTCTCGACGATCGGAACAGTCTGATTGGTGTAAATGGGGTTGCTTTCGTCTCCATAGATGATCACTTCCTGATGGTTCCACTCAAACTTCACGGCCTGATGTAGAGTAGAAGCCACGACCCCAACGACATGTATCCATGTCCATCCCAACAATAGGTTGTAGGTGGTGTATATCCAACACTTGAAACTCAACATCAGACCAAGCTAGGCACATCTGTAGGCTGAGGTTGGTCTCCCCATTTGTGGCCCTTTGAGACCCATCAAATGCTTTCATATCCATACTCCTAGCTCGTATCTCATGCAGACCTTTACCCAATATTTTCAAAGTAGTTAGTGGACACATGTTGAGACTCGAACCTCTATCTATCAAGCCCCTGGCAATGAATTTGTCCTCAAACTGTACTGTGATATGTAGTGCCCTGTTGTGGCTTGGTCCTTCCGGTGGTAGCTCGTCTTTATGAAAAGTGATATTGTGGCTTTCCAACACTTTCCCTACCATGTAGTGTCCATCTCTTCACTGGCGATGTTATTGGGTACATAAACTTCATTCAACACCTTCATCAAGGCATTCCTATACGCCTCGGGGTTTTGCAGCAGTGATTAAATGGATATTTGAGCAGGGGTTTTGTTCATATGATCAACCACAGAATATTACCTCGCCTGCACCTTTCTCCAAAGATCATCTGGTCCAGTCTCAATGACAAGAGGCTTAGATGCGGCTTTTTTGCTTGTTCCTCCTAAATGCTCGGGTGTATAAACCCTACCAGTTTTGGTCATGCCTTGAGCTGCACCTGTTTCTTCAATTTTTGCATTTCCTTTCCTTTATTTTTCTGCAACATAATCCCAAGGTATGTCATTAGACTTAAAAGACGACATAGGTGCCACCATCACGGTGAATGGTGTTGTCACATTAACCTCAAACGGAGTTGGTGCGACTACCTCAACTTTAATCGGTGCCTGAGTTTGTACCACAATAGGTGTGAGAGTGACTGGAGATGTTTTAGGATTATCCCTTTCTTGAATAAGTCCAATTGACCCCTCCGAGTCCCATTCTTCATCGATCTCTATCACGTTTACTCCCTCACCCTTATGATCCAGGAGAGGATTGTTACGGACATTGGGTGAAACCACCTTTGCCTGTATGACTTTGGTGTCAATTAATGTCTGAATCTTATCCTTCAAAGTACGACATCATCAATAGTATGACCTTTCATGCCTGAGTGATAGGCACATGTCTTATTTGGGTTAATCCACTAGGAGGAGTTTTCCATAGCAACAACGGGAATGAGAGTGACATAGCTGGTTGGGTAAGTGGCGACATGTTGTCAGTATCTGGGAGGTGAAGGCTGATATGTGGATGGGGGTGTTTGGTATGTAAGAGGAGACTTTGGACCTTGGGCTACCATTACCGCACCTACTTCTTTATTCTTGGAGATACCTCTTGGCTGTAAGGCTTCATTTGTGGCTTGGAGCGCTTCAAAATTTGTCACCATTCCGCTTTTGATCCCTTCTTCTATTCTCTCTCCCAACTTGATGATGTCAAAAAATTTATGGTTTTCAATAACCATCAATCTTTCGTATTATTGCGGATCTTGAGCTCTGACGAAGAACTTATTCATCTGTTCTTCTTCTAGTCCCGACCTTACTTTTGCAGCTTCAAACCTCCACCAAGTAGTATACCTACGAAAAGTTTCCGTTGGCTTCTTCTTTAGATTCTAAATGTAGAAAATGTCTGGTGCATTTTCTGTGTTAAACTTGAATCGATCCATGAAATCCGATGCCATGCTCACCTAATTAACCTATTTCTTTGGGTTCTGACTGATGTACCAATATAGGGCATCTCTAGTGAGGATTCTCATGAATATCTTCATGCAGATTCTTTAATCCTTGCCAACCCCTACAAGCTTGTCACAATACGTTCTCAAATGCACCTTCGGATAACCAGATCCATCAAACATTTCGAACTTGGGAGGTTTGTAACCCTCTAGCAGTTCTACATCTGGCTGATACACAAATCCTCATAATTCAAACCCTCAATACCTTCACCACCTTCAACACTTTGAACTCTGCCATTAAGCTTTTTGAGTTCTTCCGCCATGTTCTTGGTGAGCAGGTCATTCTCAGTGGATTCAGGTATATATAGGGTCTATTTTGGGATATGGGTAAAGTTTCTATATATATAGGATTGCTTTGATAGACTCCAGGAATCTGAGCATAATGGTGGTCGTTGGTTGAGTTTTAGGGGTCAGGGGTAGGCTGTGGTGCTCTTTGAAGAGTGTGGTAAGTGGTGGTTTGTGGATACTGAGTGGGATGGTGATGGTGTTGTGGAGGAGTAGGTACTGGTGGAGTATTATGGTTTTTATGAGGCGCGAGGGGATTTTGGGGATTTTGGTTTTGTGTGTTCTAGGGAGGTGCTGGGTTTTGGGCGTTCGTGTTTTGTTGGTTGATGTCAGGGACGTTTAGGGTGAGGGAAAGTTTTGCCAAATTCCGGACCTGCTCAAGCTCCCCTTGTAGCTCCAATATTTTCTGTTCCAGACGTAAGACCAAATCATTCTACACTGGAGTATTCCGACCGTCTGAAGTTTCAATATTCTCTGCGTGGGTAGCATTGTCTTTCCTAATACCACTATATCATCCTTTTTGGCTTTTCCTTTGTTCTTGGGATCACTTGGTGGAGGAGGAGGTGGAGGACCTCTAGATCTGGTGTGATATGCTGACGATGGCAGTATGCACGAACCACCCTTGGGGAATGGGAATAAACAAAACAAAAGAAAAAAAACAAAAAACTAACCAAGTCAGTAAGGAGTATTAAAAGAATGTTTGCGATATTGAACATGTGTTGTAGAATCAGGTAATAAATTTGCATCCTAATTTGAGAGACCTCATTGTGCCCGAGGCAGACCTAAGCGACACATAGACTTGGAGAAAATTGATGCCAATAATTGCGTCATTTCATTAGTGCGAAAATGAGTCAAATATTTACTAAAATGACAACAATGAGAAAGTCATTAATGGAATTCGCCTTATTACAATAAAAAATCTAAACGTATCTAGAAAGAAGTAAAGACATTGTTTCCTAATCTATTTGGCCCCAGAGGGACCTTCTCCATGCTTGGCCTTCTTGGATCCATCAATCAAGTTCCCCAGGTCGCGTATGTCCAATAGTATATAAGCCCTTGCTAGATGACCTCCTTCATTGCCTTCCGTGTTCTGACAATCCGAGAGCCTCTTCCTCATCTTCCCCTCGAGTTCCATTAGACCTTGCTCCAAATATTCCAACCTCTCTGTTGAATTAGTAGCAATTTCTTTCCATTCGTTGATTGCTTCCATGTCCACTTTGTGTTGTTCCAAATGCCTAGCTTCAGACTCAAAGACCCTCTTATGCAACATCCTGTACTTGAATTGTGCTTCAGCATCGTCGTCTATAACCCTATTTTTCAGATTAATCCCTAGCTTGACATCTCCCTCTATATCATCTACCAACCATGATGAGTAGTAGTACACATGGCCGACATGATACCTGTCTGGATCGATAGTATCTTTCTCCATAATGACCTTTTGATTCCACATATGCTGCGCCTCAAATTTGAACGGAATGATGTTCCCTTTAAGGTCTGCTTTGTATTGGACTATGTTGGAAACCCGAGGTATAACCTGCTTTCTTCCCGCTTGCCTCCTTACCCTTATAGGATCATAAAAATAGATTCCTCTTAACCCGATTAGCACTAGATGAGTGGTTTCTCTTGACCTGATGATGAACTCGCTGCTAGGGAACCATTCGAACATCCAATATACCTTTTCGTCAGTAAAATTGCTGAAGAAGCGCACCCAGCTCACAACACTTCCAGGTTGCGCAAATCTATCTGGGATAAATGTCATTCTTTTTGGATGATAGTAGGATATGTTGTCATTTAATGGTCTTCGTAGAAGCTCTTAACGATATTCACCTCTCTAGAAATGTTCTAATAACCAAACCTGCAGCAACAGATTACAGCACTCGAAGTGCCCATGCCCCTGCTTGCATCGATCTAGAGCTCGGTATATTCCGGCCAATATCATGGGTATGATAGTGTAAGTTTGTCCCTAAATTCCTTCCATTAGAGTGCTAGAGACCATGGCTAAGCGAGTGTGGATCCTTCCCCCTTTCATCGGAAATATCAGTAACCCCAAGAAACAAACATGAACACAAAAACTCCGCGGTGTGTCCAACCCAAAGAAGTAATGGCAAGTTCATCATGGTGAAGGCGATATGACTTGCTATGCCCATAACTTTCATAAAGGAATTCAAATGGTATGCCTGACTTCTTCAGACAGAGTAACTCTTCATTTTTCTTGAAACCCATCATTTTTAAAAAATTGGGGGGAGTGCGATTTTCTGGTACTAATAAACCCGGACTATCCCATGGTAGCCTAAAGAAGCCTCATATTTCCTCTAAGAGAGGAGTTATTTATATGTCACCAAAGCGGAAGACAACTCTTTTCTCATCCCAAAACATAGTGGCGGCCTCGATTAATGCATTATTTGGTCGAATGTCCAATAAAGAAGGTAAATTTTTGAGGACCCTTTTCACATGATTCGTGTCACTAGGTGAGAGGTTCTTCCACCAATCAAGCAGCAAAGGTGGGATGTTTTGAACCATGCCGATTCTGGGGACTTCGTGCCTCATTTTGTGTAAAACAAATAGAGTTATCCCTTTCCCTCTCCGAATCTGACTATTTACACATTAATGATCAACATACCGACACGTTTTCTCCAAGTAATGCACATAACGTGATGGTGTCCATTGGGATTGTGGAAATCCCGTCGAACTTTGGACAAGGCTTATCTTAGTGGATTATTACGTGGAAAACGTTGTAACCTATACTAGGTTTGTCATGATGCATGCACAGTTGATATTGGAGCGAGGCTTCTAGAAAGGTCTAGACTGGTACCCTTAAGTGGACAAATTGAGAGGGAAAGCCACGGAACCGTTGACTGCACCACTGATCAACTAGTTTACCACAAATAAGCCTTGCCAATTTAAAGGGTAATTTTGGAAGAACACGGAAACTCATCAAGTGACGCTATGGTATTAGTTAGGAACGAGTGGAATATGATATGGAGCATGCTTTATGCAAAGATAATAAACATTTCCAAGTATTTGCATGATAAACATGTGAAAGCAATAAATGCGGTATTAAGATAAAACACATAGGACATAAAAAGAAAAACAAAATAAGAAGTTAGTTCGTAGAATATAATAAAGTAAGCAAGGGAGTAGGGGTGGAGAGAAATGATTTAGCAATTTTAAACAAATGAAGAGCAATTTAGAGCAAATACGTCTGAATATGAGAAGGGATACACATGTTATAACCTATTTAAGTAAGGAAGGGATTTGCATATTACAACGAATTCAAATAAAGGGAGAATAGGGGAGGGATGTGCATGTAGAAGCAAAATAAAAAAAAGGAAGAGGGAAACATGTTTTATCAAAGAAGATTAATCCATATACGCCAAATTCGCTATGGTAAGAGCCTAATTATCCCCAGCAGAGTCGCTATGCTGTCGCGCCCCTTTTTCTTGCGAAGTCGGATTTCGACACGTGACAACTCTTTTAAGGAGGTATTAAAAAAGAGAGTCGCCACCTAACGATTTAAGGTGCGTTAGGGCACCTATTTGCAAATGACTCTGGTTCAACTAGTTTACATCACCAAAGATCGGGTAAGGACTCAAAATTACCTCAAAGAGAAGGTGTTAGGCGCTCTTCGAGGTCCACAACTGTGGGCCCCGACCGAACTTAAATTATACGGACTAGTCAAATAAATAGAGAGAGAGAGAGAGAGAACAAAGTTTGAAAATTTTATTATAAAAGATTTTGAACAGATGAGTACAACTACTTTGGATTCTAATAAAAGAAGGAAAAGAGGGGGGAGGGGGGGTCCTAAGTTTTTTAGCCTAAAGGATCACCCCATGCAACATAAATAATATTTCGTAACTCCCTCGAGATGGGGTGTTACTCATTATGAGAAATCATGGGAGAAAATATTATTGATTAATATTCTATGTTATAATAAGCCCTATTTATATGTATACATAACACATAACCTACTCCTATTACATTAGGGACTAGGACTAATTACATACATTCACATAACTATTCTAACACTCCCCCTCAAGCTGGTGCGTACAAAATCAGATGTAGCGAGCTTGTTACATATGTAGTTAATACGAGGACCAGTGAGGGACTTGGTAAAAATATGTGCAAGCTGATCATTCAACTTCATAAACTTTGTAGCAATATCTCCCGAGAGTATCTTTTCTCTAACAAAGTGACAATCAATCTCAATGTGTTTAGTTCTCTCATGGAACACTGGAATTGAGGCAATATGAAGAGCATCTTGATTATCACACACAAGTCCCATCTGACTAATATCACCAAATTTTAACTCCTTGAGCAACTGTTTGATCCAATTTAGCTCACATGTCTCCATATCCATTGCTCAATATTCTGCTTCTGCACTAGATCGAGCAACCATATTTTGTTTCTTGCTCTTCCAAGACACCAAATTTCCTCTTACTAAGACACAATATCTAGACGTAGACCGTCTATCAAAAGGTGATCCTGCACAATCAGCATCTGAGTATCCAATGATCTGCTCATGGCCTCGATCCTTAAATAATAAGCCTTTGCTTGGAGCTGATTTTATGTGCCGAAGAATGCGGACAACTGCATCCCAGTGACTATCACAGGGAGAATCCATAAACTGACTCACAACACTCACAGGAAAGGAAATGTCAGATCTAGTCATTGTGAGGTAATTTAATTTACCAACTAACCGCCTATATCTTGCAGGATCACTAAGAGGCTCCCCCTGTCCTGGCACAAGTTTAGAATTCGGATCCATCAGAGTGTCAATAGGTCTACAACCTGTCATTCCTGTCTCCTCAAGAATATCTAAGTCATACTTTCGTTGTGAGATCATAATACCTGAGCTAGACTGAGCGACCTCAATACCCAGAAAATACTTTAATCTGCCCAGATCCTTAGTCTGAAAGTGCTGAAAGAGATGTTGCTCCAACTTACTAATACCATCCTGATCATTGTTGGTAATAACAATATCGTCAACATAAATGACCAGATAAATACATAGATTTAAAGCAGAATGTCGATAAAATAAGGAGTTATCAGCTTCACTACGAGTCATGCCAAACTTCTGAATAACTGTGCTGAACTTACCAAACCAGGATCGAGGAGACTACTTTAGACCATAGAGGGACCGACACAACCGACATGCAAGGCCACTAGACTCCCCCTTAGCAACAAAATCGGGTGGTTGCTCCATATAAACCTCATTCTCAAGGTCACCGTGATGAAAAACATTCTTAATGTCCAACTGATAGAGAGACCAATGGAGAATAGTAGCCATGGATAAAAAAAGGCAGACTGATGCTATTTTAGCCATGGGAGAGAAAGTATCACTGTAATCGAGTCCAAATATCTGAGTATATCCTTTGGAAACAAGACGAGCCTTAAGTCGATCAACCTGGCCATCTGGACCAACTTTGACTGCATACACCCAACGACAACCAATAGTCAATTTTCCCGAAGGAAGAGGAACAAGCTCCCAAGTACCACTCATATGTAAAGCAGACATCTCGTTAATCATAGCCTATCGCCACCCAGGATGAGACAGGGCTTCACCTGTATACTTAGGGATGGAAATAGAGGACAAAGATGACACAAATGCACAATGGGATGATGAGCGACGATGGTAACTTAAACCGACATAATGAGGATTAGGATTAAGTGTGGACCGTATACCTTTTCGTAGTGCAATTGGTTGATTAAGAGGAGACAAGTCCGCAGTATTAGCAGGGTCAGGTGCAGGACGTGAATCAGTTGGTCCTGATGCTAGATGCGTACGACGATGATAAGTCAGGAGTGGTGGAGCTGTAGAAGGTTGAACTGGACTAGGTAGTGGCACTAGAGCTATAGTTGGTGGAACTGGACTAGGTGGTGGCACTAGACTCGATGGTGGCACTGGAGCTATAGGTGGTGGAGCTGCAACGGGAGCTGTAGGTGGTGGAGCTGCAATGGGAGCTATGGAGGAAGATGAATGGGAGATAGTGATTGAATCTCCAAAAGACGGAACTGGTAGCACCTTAGAAATATCTAAGTGATTAACTGGACATGTGAAGTATGATTGAGTTTCAAAGAATGTAATATCAGCAGACATAAGAAACCGCTGGAGGTCAGGAGAATAACATTGATATCGCTTTTGCGTTCTCGAGTAACCCATAAATATGCACTTAAGAGCACAAGGAGCTAACTTATCTTTTCCTGGAGTAAGGTCATGAACAAAACACGTACTCTCAAAGACATGGGGTGGAAGAGAGAATAAAGGTAAGTGGAGAAACATGACAGAGAATGGAACTTGATTCTGGATAGCTGAATATGGCATACGATTAATAAGATAGCAAGATGTAAGAACTGCATCCCCCCAAAATCGTAGCGGAACATGAGATTGTATGAGTAGGGTACGAGCAGTTTCAATAAGATGTCTATTCTTTCTTTCAGCTACCCCATTTTGTTGGGATGTGTACAGACAAGATGGTTGATAAATAATCCCATGGGAGTTCATCAACTTCTGAGATGGGGAAGACAAATACTCTAGGGCATTATCACTACAAAATATGCGGATAGAAACCCCAAATTGAATTTGAATTTCAGTATAGAAGGTCTGGAAAATAGAAAACAAATCAGATCGATTTTTAATCAAAAATATCCAAGTGCACCTGGAATAATCATCAATGAAACTGACAAAGTAGAGGAATCCCAAGGTAGAACTGACCCGACTAGGACCCCAAACATCTGAATGGACTAAAGTAAAAGGTGACTCTACTCAATTATCAAGACGCCGCGGAAAATGGGAGCGAGTATGCTTACCGAGCTGACATGACTCACATTCTAGAGTGGACAAGTGAGATAAGCCATGTACCATTTTTTGAAGTTTTGACAAACTGGGAAGTCCCACCGTTAATGTAATAAATCTGGTGAATCATTAACGGGACAAGTTATTGAAGGAAGAGAAGATGCGAGTGTCGCGCCCCCTTTTTCTCGCAAAATCGGGTTTCGACCTTTTTGGGAAAACTCCTTTTGAAAGGGTAAGGGATTGAGAGAGTCGCCACCTAACGGATTAAGGTGCGTTAGGGCACCTAGAGAAATTAACTATAGAACTAGTTTACATCACCAAAGATCGGGTAAGGGCTCAAATTTCCTTGAGGGGAAGGTGTTAGGCATCCCTAGAGGTCCACAACAGTGGGTCCCGGCCGAACTTAAATTAAGCGAATTAATCTAAAAAAGAGAAGAAAACAATTTGACCAGATGCAATATCCAATTTATTCTAAACAGGAGTCTAGGGGGTACTAAGTTTTTAGCCTATAAGATCATTCCATACAATACTTTGTGACTCCCTCAAGTTGGGGTGTCACTCATAGTATTAACACATTGGCTATCATCTCCTTACTACCCAATTACTATGTTTAAGTGTTTACTTAAGCGTTCTAGCAGTTTATAGCTCGTTCCTTATGCGTGCACTACCCGTCCTTTACCTATGGCCCTGGAGGCATTAAAACCTCTATTTGGGATAGTTCTAGGCCAACCTATATTAGAAATGTGAAATCTAGGCGACAAACAATAACAAATAGGACTTTCAGATAAGGAACAAGTATGGGCTCATATTGACCTCTGCACATAGACAAAAGCACAAAAACTTTATTACTTTGGAATCCTATAGACATGATATCTATGTGGGAAAATAGAATGAAGGGAGAGTTTATTAAGGCGAGCACTAAGACCTATTTGTTTGCTGATTTTATTCAACATGAATCTGGGCACTTCAGGAAGTAATATGCCACAATTATAAACCTAGAATCATTTTTTAGTCCTACAAATATATTGCCTAAGTGATTGACAGTAGCAAACGAATTTAGAATCGACCAACAGGATCCTATAGGCATGATTTCTACGAGCTTATTAATTACAAGCCTATAGACAAGATTTCTAAGTGTAGCACTGATTTTAACTCATAAGGACAGGTTTTTATTCCTTTTAAATCCTATAGGCATGCCTTGTAAGTCTGAAGTTGATTTAAACTCTATAGGCAGGACTTCTAAGTTTGAAACTGATTTCACCCTATAAGAATGATATCTATTAGCTTTAAATCCTATAGGCAAGATTTCTAGGTTTGAGAATGATTTCACCCTATATGCATGATGTTTTAGACGTTAATACTACACAATATTATAAGTTAATTGTGTAGTACCAATTTTTTGAGTGCTGTCTAATAAGAAGAACCTGGTTCTTCTTGGTGTACTACTTACTACTGTTTGCGGAATTATAAAGCAGTAAAATAAAGACACAAATATTTTAAGTGGAAAACACCTGGCTCAAAAGGTGGAAAACCACGACCTACTCCTCAGTAGGATTTGCTCAAACACTTCACTAAAAACTCTGAGCCAAACGGACTTACAAAATAAACTCTTTTGTAATCCTAGGACTAACTCTAATCCTCTTTGTATCAACTAGCCTTTAGCTAATTTCTACAGACGTCAAGCTAACTCTAACTTGAACAGTGTGTACCTATTGTAATTTGCTTCTAAGAAAGCTGAAAAGATACAATGTTAAAACTCCTACTACACCCAACTAGACTCAATGATAAATGAATGGAGCTGTTTCTTCTAGTTGAACTGTAGTCTTTGCACAATACTTGTGCTTGCAAATCACCTGGGAATTTTGCATACAGAACTTGATTCAATTTAGCCCTTTGTGCGTCTTTTTGTGTCATCCCTTTCAGCAGTAATACTTTGAGTATTTATAAAGTCACTTGTTAAGTTCTGGTCCGATTCTACCTGGGAGAACAAGTTCTTATCAAACTCAACTTCCTTCCTTTGTTTCTGTCGTTTCTGAATTCAACTTCTTTCATCTACATCAGTTTGCAATCTTTTCGTATTAGGAGACATCCTCTTAGTTCTTTGATACTAAGCAATCACTGATATCTCCTATGCTTGTAAGATTCTTGTGCCAACTGCTCCATTAAGGTGTGTATGATTTGATGGACCTGGTTCATCTTGTCAATATTTGTCAATCTTCAAAACCCATTCATTGACATGGGCCAACAAATTCCCCCTTTTTGATGATGATAAACTCTGTGCTTTATCCTGTATACACTTCAAACACTTTGTATATTTTTAAGCAATAATCATTGAGAACCAGCTTCATTAGGTTATAAATAACACTTTTTTGAAATTTTTGAACCAACACCACAACACATCTTCCCCCTTTTGGCATCATCAAAAAGTTGGAAAATGATACTTACCAGTTTTTAATTCTCACTCATGGCCAATTTAGGCAACTGCAGGTGCAAACATGATTAATCATCACAAGAAACTAATAATGAAAGCTAAATAAGAAATTGAGACACTTTTCAAAACAACAAGCTTTCATTGATTAACAGGGATNTTCCTAAGGCTGGGAGGGTGCAGATGAGGCTGGGTTCTTGGTTTGTAGAAGGGACATCATTTGGTGTAAAACACCTTCATTTTTCTCCTTCTCCTTTGCTAACTCAGCTTTGAGAGCATCACGCTCAGCTTCCACCTCAATTAAGCGAGACCTCAATCGAAGGATCTCCATATCCTTTAACTCACTTTCTTGCACTAGAGTACGGACCTTGCTGTTGACTGGTAGCTTCTGAGATGAACTAGGGTCATATGCCGAGGCATTGACAGTATAATCACAAGACATCAGAGTGTCCT
>MDKI01022333.1:0-17030 GCA_005239505.1 Nicotiana paniculata | reverse complement strand
CCGGGAAACATTTAACTCGTCAAACTCGGACTTGGGCGAAACTGGGGACCCCTGGCGTTTGGTATCTAACGCCCCCCTAACGCCAGGGGGGGCCTGGAGTTATGGCCCTAATGCCCCCCTAACGCCAGGGGGGGCCAGGCTTTATGGGGAAAACGCCCCCTATCGCCCGGGCGTCTCCTTTTGCGTATTTTCGACGTATTTGCATCCTTTTAGCCCCGTTTCCATCTCCACTTCACCTACACATGAAATAAACTCCATTAAGCACATAACAAGTGTAATTTTATCATTAATGCGCATAAAATGTAAGGTATATCACATGTTAAACTATGCAATTTAGTCTCGCATCAGACACCATCTCAAGTAGGGAGTGTATATCATGTTTTAGTGATACAGAACCATACCTTGCCTTACTTTTTTTCCCTTCGCTGCTAGTGCCAACGCCATCAATTGACTTTCATTTTTTAGCGATGGCTCTGGAAACCTATAAGATATCATCGCTATCGTCACTCTTCTCATCATTAAGGTTACCAAATTGTTCGCCCTGATCATAACCATAAAAATTATTTGTTTCATCATCTAAATCTAATCTAATCCCCGACATCTGTTATTGGCTTGCTGTTCGTGCTCTCTCTCCGGTGGCAACGATATCAGCAAACAACGCATCATATCGAAACCATATAGGAGAAAGATCTTTATTCCTAAATTTTTTGTATTTAACATTCTCCTGCAACATAAATTATTAATTAATTTAAGACAATAATAAAGATTAACAATGAAATACTCTTAAAAACATATAGAAGAGCGTTAGATTTGTACCTTAATTTTTTGCTCCCACCAATCATCATCCGCAACAATTGTTTTTTTGTTTTCATCACATCCAAAACCTGTCTCCCCCTTCATCAGCTGCTTAAAAAGAGTCCATTCGGCTTTCATATAATCCCAATGATTTTTCATTTGTTTTTTATCATACGTTCTTCCGGTCTTCTTATTGAACTCATTAACCATATTTTTCCATCCTTCTTTAGACAAATAAGTATTAGACCTATTTCCTTTTCTTATCTCTTGTTCACACAACTCAACAAATATAATATGGAGATCATCATCCCACTTAGCATTATTTTGGCACTTAAATTTTCCGACATGTTTGAATGTTAACAATCTGAAGAAAATAAAAGTTCTTCGTAAGCTCTATACAATAATATTTTAACCTAAGAAATAAATAAATAAAAATATTTCATCATACAACAACAACAACAACAAAAAACTCATTATATTCCCACCAGGTGAGGTCCGGGGAAAATAGTCTGTAGCAAGATATTTTCTAACTGATGTCAAGAATCATTCGTAAGAATACGATGACTATTCCCAAATTTATACTATTACCCTTGAATGCACAATGCAAACTACAAGCAAACATCTGAACATCTAGACAAGCAAAGTAAATACACAGTTTTCAATGTGCTGCAATTGACCCAAGTTTCATAAAAATAATGGATCAGATTATTCTAGTCGAGAAAGAAGATTTGTTAACATAAAAAGATAAAATTTACACAACCCAAACCATTTAATAAACGAACATATCACGCGATGTAGCAAAACCAGTCCATAACGACACAAATTTATAGATATGAAAGAGAAATAACTCCAAACTCCAAACTTTTTAACTAATATTACAAAGACAAGAGGCAAACTGAGGGTTTTACAAAGTCAAGAAGCAAACTGAGGGTTTTATAAAGACAAGAGGAAAACATGACCTTTGTTCATGAGAAGATCATCATTCACGAGCTTGACTGCCTAGTTCATGTTCAACAAACTCAAGGTTTTAATCATAGAAAAACTAGTCTGGAATAAAACACAACTATCGTCCTCAAGTTGATGTTTGCAGTCCCACTTTCATCGTCTTCTAGCAAAGATTTGACAATTTTATGGGAGGGCTTGGGGAATTAAAGGGGACCTCTAGCCTAATATATTTTTTATATAAATAAATAGAGATAAACTATTAACAGATATTTTCACGCACAACTTGTGATTGATCGACACTTCATAAACAGTTTTCTTCTCAAACACATTCGATCAAACCAAAGTAAAAGAGAGGACCTTACCTAAAACTGATCTCGAGTGAGAGATGGAGAGATTGCAGCGTAGGAGGAAGGTTACGTTCTCTGTTGCAGAAAGAAAACAGACTGGAAAAAGAAAAGAGTCGTAGTTATAGGGTTTTACCGAGGGAAGGGTATTTTGGGGTTTATAAAATAATTTAAGGGATAGTAAAGTAATTTTTTTGGTCAAACGAAAAAAAACTTGTTAAGCTAAAAATTAATAAGTTGGGGGCGACCAGCTTTTAGTTTGTTTTGGCTTAAAAGCACTTAAATATTAAGCAAACACCAAATTAAGCCTTAAAATACCCAAACACCCTTTTAGGAATTCTAGTTTTTGACTTTTGGCTTATTTTTATCATTTAGCTTAAAACACAAGTGCTTAAAAGCTATTTTGACTTTATCCAAACACTACAAAATGACTTAAAAACTATTTTGACTTAAAAACACTTAAAATAAGTCAATCCAAACGGGCTCTAAATCTGAATTGAAATTGCAGTCTCCTCCTTTGTTGTTTAACTATTCCGGATTCATTACTCTTTTCCTTTGGACAAAAGGAGGAGCAGAAGTGTTATTTAAAAAAATAGATCTTTTATATGTAAAAGACAGATATATCTTTCATGTGTAAAATAAAATTTAGTATTATAAAATTAAAAATAAGTTTGTAAATAGTCAAATTGACTCGCAAAAGGAAAGAAATCTTCTTCAAACAAAAATAAACAAATAAAATTATTTTGTTTCACTTTGTTCACCAAAATTAGGACACACACAACAACAAAAATCAAAAGTAGAAACATGAATGATGTTCAACCAGATCCACTCTTTTATACAAAAGTGTAAACAACAATTTTTCCTCTACAAACTAATTTCCAAATTCAGCTCTAATTTTACAAAAGAATATATATCCTCAGAATCTAGAAATAAAAGAAGATATCATCAGCCATGTTTATATGGTTCTCATCTATAATATTCATCCTACTCTCTTCTTCCCCATCCCTATCCACTGAACCTCGATCAGACTCATCACTTGACATCAACGGCACAGATTGAATCACAACCTCAGATACATCGGACGGTGGATAAGCAGCGACGTGCCCATCAGTCAAATCCTCTATTTCCTCTAATTTGCGCTTCTGTGGACCACTCGCTGGACAGAGTAGATCGCCGCCTTCGATTCCCACCGGAATTCCGAACACACATCCTCGATCAATCACTTCATTTACCGCCAGCGACGGAGAATGAACTACTACAGAAGCATTACTTATCTCATCGGGATAACGAATCTCCATTGACCCCGACACCGGAGATTGAGCTCCGTCATTATTGATCTCAACAGGATAATGGATCTCCATTGTCGCTGGCGCCGGAGATTGAACTCCATCGTTAAAACCGTCAATTATCTCATCAGGATAAGGGATCTCCATTGTCTCCGGCGACGTAGATGGAACACCGGCGGGAGAACTATCAACAATCTCATCGGGATAACGAATCTCCATTGTCACCGGCGCCAGAGAAGGTGCAAAGTTACCGTAATCAAGCAAATTCACGGCGTCATCTAACGACATCGACACAGATAACACAACAATCCACCGATTCCGATAAACCTCCGTTCTATTAACAATAACGCCGTTAACAGTCACAACGCCGTCGACGAAATTCACGACGAGCGTCTTGTTCTGAGCAAGAGTCTCTACAACCACACTCCCCTTCGCGCTCCTCGCCAGATCCGCAAAACGGTACCGTTGGGGAACAACATGGTGACGGTAATCGTAACGGAAACCGTCAGGGCGGGAGAACAAAGCCGTATCAGACGGCACAAATACGGAAACAGAAGTCAGCCTTAACAGCTCTAATCTTTTAACAGTCAACGCTGTAGCAGCAACATTGAATCGTCTTCTCCTTAACGCTCTAATTGCGCGATCAAGAAGATAAGTATGATCTTGAGATTGAACCACAGACGTTCGAGTTTGAACTTGAGGAACTGAGCATTCTGTTGCTGACGTGGCGTCCAGTACACCGTCGATTCCGTGAACAATGATATGATCGCTTACGTAGATGTCAGGTTGCCTGATGTTAACAGCCCCAATTGAAGTATTTCTCGAAGAAATTAATATTTCTCCTGCTAAAGTCTTGAAAAGGAAGAGACAATTGTTATTGTAAAGAGTTGGAATTTCAGCGCCATTGGAAGTGGACGAGAGGTAGGCCCAAGTGAGAGGGGTCTTGAGAGTGTGGTAAAGAAGGATAACAGAGGAGGGGCGTGGAGGGAAAATATTGGCGGTGGCGAAGGAGAAAATGAAGTCTGGTGGAGCCAAAATTGTGCCGGAGAAATTGTTGTTGTTGGTGGTGGAGGAGTCGAGGGTGGAAGCGAAGAGGGAGTAGCCACGGTTGCGTAGTGCGTCTGCAGCAGCATGGGCAGAGGAAGGGGGTGGTGGAGATGATGGGGTAGGGGTGGAGGAACCACAAGAAAGTAGAAAGCAGCAGAAGAAGAAAGGGAGAGTGAAAGTGTAGGGGTGGAGATCCATTGCCATTGCTGTGTTTCTTGATTCTAATGGTGATTGAAGTTTATACTGGTAATTGATTGCAAGGTTTGTTCTGATAGGCGGTTGGGAGTGTTAAAGTAGCAAGTGCTTCTTGATTTTGTAGTTTCTTTTGGCGGGCATTTTATTTATTTGGATTTGTATATTTATTTATTATTTATTTACTATTTTAAAAATAGTTTCAAACCCCATGTGTGAAAAGTTTGAGTCATTACTCTCCCTCGCTCAGCCATCCTTTCTGTTATCTGTTCCTACTTTTTATCCACAAGAAAACCATTCAAAGTATAGAGCAAAAAATGGATTTTTTCAACCCTGAGCCCTAGCGAGTCGAGTGTGTTCTTTAGTGATATTTTTGTGTATTATTTAAACAATATGAAAATTCGTAATAAATTGGTCGGTTAAGAGAAAAAGTATAAGAATATATAGTTTTATTGAAAATTAAATTTGAATGCAATTAAATTATATGAACCGAGCACAACAATAACAACAAAAAATCCAGTTTGATCCCAACATGTGAGGTGTAGGGAGAGTAGTCTGTATGCAAATTTTATTCTCGACTCAAGAACTAAGTACCAATTTATATTTGAAATCAACTATGGATGTGGATGAGATTAGATTACATATAGAACATACAGTTACAATATTTTAATAAATTCATTTGGAATTCAAATTATTAAGTTCGATATGTTGCAAATACTTATAGCTTAAATAGTATATGTACCAAAATATTTATGTTTAAAGAAAATATTTATGTCAAAATAGGTGGAGTCTTTATTCCTTTTACCAAAATTTGAGCGAATAAAATTGCTGGGGCCACCTTGTTTCATGCTTTCTCCTCTCTTCTTCTTCTTCGTCTCTCACCTACCACACAATTCGAATTTAGGGCTTTTATAAAAGGCGCTGTTTCACGAATTCTCTTTGTTATTCTACTTGATATAAGCAACTCTGGTTGAATTTGGAGATAGCTATGGCTAATGGAAATGAAGGAGACAAGACTCTGCTGTCCATTTGTTATAAGCGTGGTTCACTTCAGCTACTCGATCAAGTATTCTACTCTGTTTTCTCTTTTTATTTAAACAACTTTTACTGCGGCTTTTCTTTTTAGAGAAGTGCTTTTGTAAATAGATTTCCTTGATTTTTGCCTGTCTGATCAAAAAGACCAAAAAAAAAAAAAAAAAAAAAACTTTTCAAATATTTCGTGAAATAAATTGTTGGTATATTTTTAGAAACTGAAGTTGATGGTTTGTAAATTCTCTGTGAGCAGCTTGTTGTTTCTCTTTGATTTAACATTTGAGTATATCTTGAACAGAGAAAACTCCCCCTAGAGACCATATATTTGGATATCCTGGATACAAAAGATGGCTGGTAATCTTTTTCTCTCTTTTATATTCTTTATTGACTGTTTTTAACCTTGAGCAGTTATGTATATTAGTTTTTAATGAGCTCTTGTGTTGGTTGTGCGTGACTTATGATTCTGTCTTTTTTGTTGTTGTTCTTGTTTAAATGGAGTTATGTGGTCAGCGAGCGAGGATTCATATAATTGACCCTAACTTGTTTGGGATTGAGGCATATTACTAGTAGTAGTTGTTGTTTGATAGCTATGCCTCCATTTTTCATGTATATAAAAAGATCCTGCTTAGTAGTACTGGAATTATTTATAAGTAAAATTGTACTGGAATGACAAGTAAAGTGGAAAGATTGTCTCTCTATCCTTTTATGTGGTTCACTGACTAGTTTTCAAGCCTGAAAAGGTTCTTCAGTATTGAGTGGTTTTATTGACTTGCTTTCTGCATATGCACCAGGGATGCAATTAAAGAAATGGTTGTCCGTGGAGCACCTGCAATTGCTATAGCTGCCGCACTGTCTTTGGCAGTAGAAGTTTCAAACCTGTCTTCGTTTGATGGGACTTCTGATGATGCATCAGATTTCCTTAGTAAGAAATTAGATTATCTTGTTTCAAGGTATAGTGTTGCAGAAATATTTGTCTGCTTATCTCTCGTAATTGTGAGATTCCACGTGGTTTGATTGTGTGAAGGGTATTGATGAAATTTTGTTCCCTTCGTGCAGTCGGCCAACAGCTGTTAATCTTTCAGATGCTGTAGTTAAGCTTAAAGAAGTTATAAAGAAGGCTGCTACCACAGCCAAAGATGCAAATTCAGTTTTTCAGGTGGTAACATTGTCTTGTTTGGCTACACTCACCTATGCTACTTAAATATTATAACTGCAGTAGTAAGGGAGTGAGAGTGTGAGACAAGTCTGAAAGAGGGATGCAACTTAATTAGGAATAGTTACACCACAGAAATGTAGTAACTTGACTTATACTTCTAGTCTGTTGCACGACACTTAACTCTCATCTGTTCCATCAGGCTTACATTGAAGCTGCTGAAGTTATGCTGGAGGATGATGTTACTTCCAATAAGGCTATTGGATCATACGGAGCTAGTTTTCTGAAGGAACACCTGACTGACTCTCAGAAGATAACAATTTTGACCCACTGCAACACCGGAAGGTCCATTGCAATACTATTTTTTCTTTTTTATTACCGTTGTTATGATCGGTACATTACCCTACTTGACTTGATAAGGTCTTCTCCAGTAAGCTATGCTTCCATGCAATTGCAATTGACAATTCTGTAACAGGACCAATGGAAAGCAACTGTGATAATGATTAGTTACCCATGTGGGGTAACTCTAACTTTTGTTCGTACTTTCAACAGTCTGGCTACAGCTGGATATGGAACTGCTCTTGGTGTTATCCGGGCACTTTATACTGATGGAGTTCTAGAAAGGGCATACTGCACAGAAACACGTCCCTTCAATCAGGTAATGCATGAGCTATGGTTGTTTCTAGCTTTAATTACCCTAGTAGAGCCTGCCACTGAATATTACAGCCATATAACAAATGAAGGTTATGTATGTTATCTCCATTGAACTGCAGAAATTAAAGTTGTAATTTTTCTTTTGCAGATTAAATGCTAACTTATAGACATGTCATAATAAATGTTTATGGTAATTAAGAGTGAAGAGTGTTTCTTTTTTTATTAGTGGACTCATCCTCTTGGTGGTTCTAGCATAATCTTGTGTTGTTGGTAATTTACGGTTGGGCAAGTTAGGGTTCAATAATAGTCTGTTATAATATGTGATGCTTTGATTGTTGACTTCGTGTTGCCTACTCTGATTAAATGAAAATGGGTTAGACTACATTAAGAAAAGATATTGTCATATTGGAGATATATGGTATGTGAATGAAAGAAAAATTAAACAAGGACTTGCAAAGCAGATGTATCTAGTCTATTGTTGCTGCAAACTCAGTAGTCACCTTCTCCAATCGGTCATAATACTTGCAACCCGGCACTTTATTAGAAATTTAGAATACCGAACAGTTCTCTTTGGGCCTTGTAATTCACTTATACACACACAGAAGAGAGTAAGGAAAAAGCTTTCCGGCCATTCTTTGTTTCCCTGTCGCTGTTCTTTGCATATCAGCTGACATCATTTTCCTTTAGCCAAGTCACACTGGAACAAAAGGTGCAAATATATTCTTCGGCAGCTAGGTTGAGGAATTCCAGTGTAAAATACTTTGAGGTCTTAGCTGAAATAAGGCCAGAACTGACTAAATGAGTGGTGGTTGAAATCCATTTCTTGTAAACACTAATCGCAGTGAGGCTAACATTTCAGAAACTGTACGGAAAAAGATACTGCTTGAACTTATGTTTGGCAGTAACATGTCAAAGACCAGTAAATTATTACCTAGCAAAAATAGGCTTTAATCTGCAGATAAAATAGGGTAAGGTATAGGGCAAAATTGTCACAGAGACATTATTTTGATACCTTTATGGAATATAACTGCATTATGTAACTATTGGATTTTTACGTTTTAAGTAACCATGTCCACTTACATATACAGGTCCAGACTCTATAGACCTTGAGACATGTCAGTTCAAATTCCTTATTCTACAAGGAGTATTTCACTTCAAATTTTCTCTCGACTGACCTAAAAAATTCCCCACCAAGTACCTATTTATATAGTAGTAAAAGATGCTTCGAGTGAAATGTTGGAGTACACGACATACTTCACCGTAACCTCCAGGTAGGTTTGCAGCAGCTAAAACTTTTAGTGCTAACCTAAGTTAATGCCTTTTAACCCGATTCTTCATTTCATCAAAATTGGAGCTAACTGCAGAAGACCAGTCGGCATCTAAAGACGATGGACTACATAAGTGCATCTTTGTGTGGACTTTAGTAGCTTAGTACATGATACTTGAGCGACATATTCATATTCTTGTTAACTACAAATTCAGGAATCAACTTAGAATCAGATGCTTAATAGTAAATTTAAACTGAAATATGTGGTGGACAGTAGTTCTGATTTGTCTTGTTGCAAGACTTCTTTTCTAGTTTGACTTGTTGTACTACAATTTGAGTCATCCTGCACCTGGCCCTCAAACAGAGAACAGTTGGGGTTAGGATACGTCCTCACTTCTCCATTTAATATCAGGGATCCAGATTGACTGCGTTCGAGTTGGTTCATGAGAACATACCAGCCACCCTTATAGCAGATTCAGCGGCAGGTGCATTAATGAATGCTGGTCGGGTGAAAGCTGTCATTGTTGGAGCTGATCGTGTAGCCGCCAATGGTACATATGACTTGTGATTCGCATGGGCCTTTTGCTTTTAGAAACACTGTTTTACAGGAGCTTTAAATCTCATTGCAGGTGATACTGCCAATAAGATCGGAACTTACAACCTTGCTGTTTCTGCTATGCATCATAGTATACCATTTTACATTGCTGCTCCTTTGACTTCTATTGATCTATCTCTTTCTTCGGGACAAGAAATTGTGATAGAAGAAAGATCTCCAAAGGAGTTGTTACATACACGAGGAGGACTAGGTGAACAAGTCGCTGCCTCTGGTATTTCGGTTTGGAACCCTGCATTTGATGTCACTCCAGCAAATTTGATTAGTGGAATTATCACTGAGAAGGTCAGCAATTTTTATATCTGCCTCTCTGTCTATCCTTATACTTGCACTGTCTATATTTGTGTGCTTACAAGTTACAACCCCACGCCTTTTATTTTCTGGCAAATATCAAATTACTACCCAAATGATAGAATTGACAAGTGACAACTATTTGAATAGGGTGTGATCACGAAGAAGGGGGCAGGCACATTTGATATTGCTGAGTTTGTGCGCAAGACATCTGGAAATTTGTGATGCTGGTTTCATTTAAAAAAAAATTCAATCGGTACTTCTTGACTTTGCTAAATTTCTCGCATCATATAGTAAGCTATCAGTAGTTGAGTACTCAGCAGGCAGCATCAATAATTGTTATGCATTGTGCTCCTATTAGAGAATGGGAGAAATGTATAACTTTGGGGAAGTAACAGTAATATGTACACCAATGGAGCTTTTTAAATGAAATAGACCCATCTCCCCTTTGGCATCGGCATTCATCCATGAAAATATTTTGCAATTTGAATATTGGATATTTTCTCCATTTTCCTTACCTTTTCTTATTCGGGAATTTGAATTTGACAAAATCACCCTCAAGATGAGCCAAATGCTACATTCTCATGTAACCACCAATTTGAAGTTCTGGACATTCACATGAAATAAACAAGGATTTGTTGGCCCTAAATTACAGTTTAAGATAACAAATTAATGGTACGTACTCTCGATATGAGCTAAGAGTCCCCCCCCCCCCCCCCCCCCCCCTTTTTTATTACTTAAATTCCGTGCTAATCTAACACCAATTGATACAGAGGGAGTAGTCATTCATTTAGGAGCATTGGTTGTCTGGTATATCTCATGAATCGCCTGGAGTTTGACTTTGATATGTAGTGCCTAAACGACCATCATCAAACCAAATAGGCTAAAGACCATATCATGTAAAGCCTTTAAATCTTCTGTCATGTTGCTTTGGTAAGTTTGAAACCTAGTGTTAATAAATATACTCTCAAATGCAGATATAGGAAACTTTATAAAGATATACGGAAAAATTAATAACTAGGACATATAATAAGATTACACTCATTACTAGACTCTTTATTTGTTGAGGATAATATACAGTGACTCAAATTTTTTTCCAGTCAATTAACTGATACCAGAGTTCTTATTATTATAAAGCAAGCATAACACTTTTCCGAGTTTTTTTTTTTTTTTTTCAAAAGATCCACCAGATTGGTGGGAGTTAGGAGTAGCCCTAACTTGTATATAAATCAAATAACAAAAGTACATGGACGAGGACATAAACCATAGCCTCCAGAGCATGATGAATAGTGATGCTAGACGTTACTATGCAAAAATGCAAAAGAGTTGTAGCTAAGATATGGGAGGACTCCTCCGTTACAATATTTGAAGAGTCAACTATAAAGCACAAAGCAAAACAGTTTAAGTGGGAAGCCATACTGTTCTTTTGAACACAGAAGAGATTCTTCTTTTGCCTAAATCTGAAATTTGGGAAGCCATACTGTTCTTGCTTCAAGTAAGCTCTAACTTGCCTTGGCAAAGAAAGATCTTCAGTGAAGACAATCTGGTTCCTGATTTTCTCACCAAACTTGCCATTTGGTCTGCAATCACATTTCCTTACCTGAATATATGAACAAAAAGGAAGGATCCCTTCTGTATCAACTCTCCTATTTGTGCCATGATGCTTTGAATCTGCCATGGAGGTCTGATTTTCTTATTGATTATATTAACCAACATAAAAGAATCATATTCAACGATAATCTTAAGAAAACCTCTATCAATACAGATACACAACCCTTGTAGAATTGCCATAGCTTCAGCCACATTGTTACTACAAAGACCAAAGTAATCAGCAAATGCTAAAATCATATGGCCACGATGATCCCTTATTATGCCACCTCCTCCAGCACTTCCAGGATTACCCTTGCTACAACCATCTACATTCATTTTCATCCACCCCTCCTCAGCTCTGGACCATATCACCAATTGATTGTGGATAACTTGTAATTTCTCCACATAAGCACACTTATCCTCCCATATTACAGGTAAATTTAACTTAGAGAATTGATATTGCAGAATCAATGACATTAAGTGACACACCTGCCAGATGATATGCCTACTAGATATATGTAAATTCTCAAACCTTGCTGCACACCTTTTCTTCCATATTTCCCAACAAATTACAGATGGAAGACATTGTAATAGAACCATATGCCCTTCGTTCTTTGGTATAGTCAGCCACCACTGCATCGCCAAACTCCTAACTGATTTTGTCGTATGCCTTATGCCACCTGTACTGGAGAAATAATTCCAAACCTGTCTAGCAATGTTACTATCACCAAATAGATGCGAGCTTGTTTCCTCTTGATGTCGGGTACAACAACTACATCTTGAGGGGATCATGATACCAACTCTTTGAATCCCTTCATCTGTTGAGACTTTGTTCTTTAGAAGGCTCATCATCAGAAAAGACACCTTAAAAGGCATTCTTTTGTGCCACAAGAACTTGCCAATGAAGGTTTCACTTCTAGATGTCCTTAATTGTTGCCAAGCTGATTTTGTAGAGAAATTACCTGAGTTTTCCAGAGTCCAGTAGGCCCAATCTTTCCTGCTCTGAGCCACTTCAACCTTTTGTATCTTGTTAACAACATCGACAGGTAATAAAAGACTTAGCAAATCACATCTCCACCTACCATTTGAGATGAAATCTTTGACTTTGATATTCATTGGAGTTGGCCTGCCATCTATTAGCTTGGCTAATGGTCCCAAGCCAGTCCAGTTGTCCCACCAGAATGAAGAATCACCATCGCCTATTTTCCAGAGAATGAAAGGTTCCACTGCATCTTTGATATCCATCAACCTTCTCCAGATATATGACTGGCCATATCTCCACTTCTTTGACATAAGGTGACCCCTTTTACAATATTTGACAGTCAGAATTTTACTCAACAAGGAGTTGTTAGTTCTGAAATTCCACCACATCTTGGTAGCAAAAGCATTACAAGAATCATTGGATGGATCTAAATCCTACCCCTCCTTCAGAAGTTGGGTAGCATAAATTAGACCACTTTATCCAATGAAATTTGTGTTTGCCCTCCAGTTTTCCCCAGAAAAAATTAGCCGCAATTCTCTCTATTTGTTTAATGATTGTTTTAGGTGGAGATAGCACTGACAACTGATGAAGAGGTAGTGTTTGCAACACAGATTTGACAAGGGTAGCTTTCCCACCATAAGAAAGCATTTTCCCTTGCCAACCTTGTAATCTTGCAGCTACCTTTGCCACCATATTGTTAAAGTACACAACCTTTTTCCTTCCAACATAAATAGGACACCCAAGGTATTGCATAGGGAATTATGAAGCTCTAACACCAGTTATTCTGCCCTCCTCTGCAATTATATCATCCGGAGAATTTGGATGCATAAAGAAACCTGAGGTCTGCTTATTTACCAATTGGCCTGAGCATTGTTCATAGGTTTTCAAATTATCCATCATCATCTTCAAAGATTTTGGATCACTAGAGGAGAACAAAACAGTGTCATCCGCATAGGATACATGAGTAATAATAGGCCCTTTCCTATCAACAACATAAGGAATAAATGCACTATTTACTAAATTGACCATCAACCTTGAAAGAAGTTCAGCTCCTATGACAAATAGTGAGGGTGATAAGCGGTCCCCTGCTTGATTCCTCTTGTTGACTTAAAGAAACCATATCTGCCTCCATTTATGTTTACTGAGTACCATATATTTGAGAGGGTCCTCCATACTCTATCGATCCATAGTTCATTGAATCCAAGCTGTCTCAGTACTTGGCATAGATAGTCCCATTCAACTCTGTCATAAGCCTTTGTCATGTCAAGCTTCAATACTACATTCCCATGCTGCTTAGGTTTTCTGATGCTATGAACCATCTCCTGAGTCAACATAATATTTTTCGTGATTGATTTCCCCTTAATAAATCCTGTTTGGTTAGGAGAGATCGACTTCTGCATCAATGGGGCCAGTCTCTGATTCAACAGCTTTGAGATGATCTTGCATGTGAAGTTACTCAGACTTATTGATCTGAGTTCACTAAACTTTTGTGGGCACCCCACCTTAGGTATGAGTACAAGGCATGTATGTGTGAATGCCTTTGGTAATTCAGTACCTGCGAAAAAATCAAGTATCATTAGTAAAAGATCATTCTTGATGATCTCCCAACAAGAATGATAGAACTTTTCGAACATTCCATCAGACCCTGGTGCACTATGGCTGCTCATCGACATCACGACCTCCCTTAATTCCTCTATCGTAGGGATAGCATTCAGTGCCAAATTCTCTTCACTCCCTATAATCTTTGGTAGTAGGTTCACTGGTGATAGTTCTCTATTCTGTATTTCTTGGGAAAATTGTTTTTGAAAAAATTCCACAGCTTCATTGGCTATGTCTTTCTCTCCTTCAATCCAGTTGCCATCCCCCTTCCGTATTTTCTTATGAGAAAGTATCTTCTTCCATCCCTTAACAACTGAGTGAAAAAAATTTGAATTGACTTCACCTTCTACAAACCATCTGATCCTAGCTTTTTGTTTCCAGTAGTTCTCCTCTTTCTTTACTGCTCTAATCAGTTATGCATTAACTTGGTTGAGAGCAGTTCTATTGTATTCAGAGTTATCAACAATGGAAATAGCCTCCAGGTCTGCAACCCTATCTTCCAGATCCTTTACTTTATCAAAAATGTTTAACAATAGAGTTTCTAGACCACTCAGATAACTTCTTTGCAGTGTTCTTTAGTTTCAAATGAAATCTCCACATTGGAGAACCATTAATCTCCTCATTCCATGCTTGTTCTACCACCTCCAAGAAGGCAAGTTCATCAACCCAAAAGTCCAAGAATTTAAAGTATTTAATAGGTTCCTTACTCTTGGAAATCACTTCGATGAATAGAGGGGAATGATCAGAACCAGTTCTAACTAAGTGTAAGACATTTGTAGTGGCAAATTGATTCATCCATTCTTGATTC
The DNA here is from genome assembly GCA_005239505.1 of Nicotiana paniculata. Classification (NCBI taxonomy): domain Eukaryota; kingdom Viridiplantae; phylum Streptophyta; class Magnoliopsida; order Solanales; family Solanaceae; genus Nicotiana; species Nicotiana paniculata. The sequence goes on along the minus strand of MDKI01022333.1, from coordinate 2,432 downwards.
ACCAACACTCTATCCAATCTATTCCAAACTCTCCTATTAAGACTTCATCTGTTACACCAAGTAAAATTGGAGCTGGCATACCCAACATCCATCAGGTCACAATCCATGATACACTGTAGAAAAGCCATACTTTTTGCCATTTTATGTGGACTTCCTCCCATTTTTTCCATAGGATCAAGAATGTAGTTAAAGTCTCCAGCCACAATCCAAGGTATCTTAGAAGTATCAGATATAAGCCTAAGACTATCCCATAGGACTTATTTGCCACTTGCTTTACATTTGGCATAAACAGATGACATCAAAAGAGAACTTCCATCCACTGTCACTTCACATGTAACTTGTTGCTCATCAGACTGCACCACCTGACATACCACTAGTTCATCCCAGAATACCCATATCTGACTATTAACATTGGAGAATGCATTTGCATAACCCCATATTCTTTTGTATTTGTCCAGTTTATCAACCTTGTAGAAAGGTTCTGATATTGCAATAATTGGAAATTTCTTGCTTCTAATCATTTGTTTAAGTCTCTCAAGGGCACCCATAGATTTGATGCTCTTAAAATTCCAAAAAAGAGACTTAATCATGATAAACTTTTTCAGAGAGTTTTGGACTCTTTGCTAAGCTCAAAGAGTATTTGTTGGATTGTTTACCACCCTTTTCTCTTTTTGAACCAGTACCTCCCCTTTGATTTGATTTGCCTCTAGATGACAGATGAGCCTTGTCAATTACTTCATCCACCGCCATTGCAAAGTTGTCATTTGGGTTAGTTTGAGGAGCAAAAGCTTCAATAAGCGACTCCATATTCTCATCACTATCTTCTCTATTGTCTTCAATGTTATCCTCACGGTCAACACTAGCATAATCACCACTATCTTCCGAGCTTTCATCATCCTCATAATCAGTTTCTTTTGCACTATTCTCTTCATCCTCAAATGATTCAGACAGTTCTCCTGGACTCTCCTTGTCAATCTCAAGTTTCTTCTATGAGGTATCCAATTTGGTTCCACATATTAGCTTGTTGAAAGCATTTTGCACTTGTCCAGGATCAATAACATAAGATGTGGTCGCTTCATCCCTTTGTCTACTTGGCCTCTCCTTTACAAAGGAGGTCTTCTTATTGTTATCATTTTGCTTTGTACCTGTTCCAACATTGTTTTTCTCCATAAGAGCAGTAGGTGTTGTGTTTCTACCCTTCATGTGCCTTGATAATTCCTTAAGATTCATTTCAGGTGACTCGGGAGTTATTTCCTCCAATGTAGTCTGCTCTTCCCTAATGTTCATTGACTTCTCTGCCTCCTGATCTTCCTTCCCCATCGTCATCTTTTCCATTTCATTGCCCACTATGTCATGTCTAGAAATATTTGCATTTGCATCTACTTCCTCATTTTGTACATACGACACTTGTTGTTCTTGCCATTTGACTTGTTTCTTTTCCTTGTTTATTCTCTTTTTTTTTTTCTCTGATTATTTGGATTCTTTGTGGATATCTTCTCCTGATTCCCAAGAAGGTCCCTACCCCTGAATGTCTCGTTCACCTCCTCTGAAATTTTATCAACTCTTTTACCCTTGCCTGGAGCTTTACTATACTCTTTTTTGTATGTGTGATGCTTGGTTCCTTGAAAACTACCCGATTACTCTTCTTGCTATTATGTTTACTAGTTTGTGTGCCATGTGGTTTGCTAGTTGTTCCTTCATGTGATTGTTCTGGTTTTGCTTTTGTTGGATTATCTCTTGTTTTCCTTCTTCTGCTTACACTCTGGCACTGACCTGCTTTTCTTCTACTTGAGCTTTGTTCCTCTCAACCCTTATTTTATTTCTGCACTGACTTTCCAAATGGCCATGCATGAAACAAAATTGACAATAACTAGGGGCACCCTCATATTCAATCTTCAGCCATATCCCACCTTCCTTACCATCTTAAGTGTTGAACCCAAGCCATAAATCATCTAAATTTGGTTTTAGCAAGTCAATTTCAACTTTGATCTTAGCCACATTTCCTCTAGACTTGGAATATGTGGCCATATCAGGAGCTACAACAGTCCCAATAGCACTGACCATTCTAGAAATAATGTCCCACCTAAATAGATGCCATGGGAGCTGATGTATTAAGATCCAAACTTGAACAATAGAAGTTTCCACTTCTGGCCTAAAATCTGGGGTCCATTTCATAATTTTCATTGGAGCTATTCCAATATTCACAAATGATTGAGTTCCCGCATGAGTAAAATCAACTTCATTATCAAAATCCAGATACACATGCGGGTGATCAAAGTATGCAATTTCAACAGTTCCCCTAAGCTGAAATTGAATAACAAACTCTCTCCTTATGTCATCCATCGTTGGTTTCCCCGTATAGAACATCCCAATAATGGTAAATTTACAATATTGAGCGAGATTCACAAAATAATCCTCGGCACTGAAGAAGA
>MDKI01051157.1:0-14907 GCA_005239505.1 Nicotiana paniculata | reverse complement strand
TTGTCCGGCCTTGACCATGGCAGGCGATAATACTTACACGTCTAGGGGAATTCCAGTTTAATTTCCATAAAATGCCAAAAAATTTAACTTTATCATTTTGAAGCGTGTGTTGTGGTTCCTTGGGTCGTATTTGATGTCCTGGAAAAATATCATGCTATCCAGTACCGGCTCCGTACCAAGGCGTCCGGCATGGACCATGGCAGGCGATAATAAAGGCACGACTGGCGGTATTCCAGTTTAATTGCCATAAAATGCCAAAAAATGTAACTTGATCATTTCGAAGTGTTGGTTGTGGTTCCTTGGGTCGTATTTGATGTCCCGGAAAAATATCATGTGATCCGGTACTGGCTCCATACCAAGGCATCCAGTCTTGACCATGGCAGGCGATAATATAGGCACGGTTGGAGGAATTCCAGTTTTATTGCCATAAAATGTCAAAAAATATAAATTGATCATTTCGAAGCGTTGTTTATTGTTCCTTGGGTCGTATTTAATGTCCCGGACAAATATCATACGATCCGATAAAGGCTACGTACCAAGGCGTCCGACTTAGACCATGGATGGCGATAATATAAGCATGACTAGAAGAATTCCAATTTAATTGTCACAAAATGTCAAGAAATGTAACTTGATCATTTTGAAGCGTTGGTTATGGTTCCTTGGGTCGTATTTGATGCCCCAGATAAATTTCATGCGATCCGGTACCGGCTCCATACAAAGTTGTCCGGCCTGGACCATGGCAGGCGATAATACTTACATGTCTAGGAGAATTCTAGTTTAATTGCCATAAAATTCAAAAAAAGGATACTTGATCATTTCGAAGCGTTGGTTATTGTTCCTTGGGTCATATTTGATGTGCCGGAAAAATATCATGCGATCCGGTATCGCCTCCGTACCAAGGCGTCCATCCTGGACCATGGCAGGCGATAATATAGGCACGACTGGCAGAATTCCAGTTTAATTGTCATAAAATGCAGAAAAATGTTACTTGATCATTTCGAAGGGTTATGGTTCCTTGGGTCGTATTTTCTGTCCCGAAAAAATATCATGTGATACGGTACTGGCTCCGTACAAAGGTGTCTGGCCTGGACCATGGCAGGCGATAATACATGCACGACAGGCAGAATTCTAGTTTACTTGCCATAAATTGCCAAAAAGTGTAACTTGATCATTTCAAAGCGTGTGTTATGGTTCCTTGGGTCATATTTGATGTCCCGTACAAATATCATGTGATCCGATACCGGGTCTGTACCAAGGCGTTCGACCTGGATCATGGCAGGCGCTAATATAGGCACGACCGGAGGAATTCCAGTTTAATTGCCATAAAATGCCAAAAATTTAACTTGATCATTTCAAAGCATTGGTTATGGTTCCTTGGGTCGTATTTGATGTCCTAGAGAAATTTCATGCGATCCGGTACCGGCTCCGTACAAATTTATCCAGCCTGGACCATGGCAGGCGATAATACATGCACGTTTAGGGAAATTCCAGTTTAATTGCCATAAAAAGCCAAAAATGTAACTTCATCATTTCGAAGCGTGTGTTATGGTTCCATTGGTCATATTTGATCTTCGGCAAATATCATGCAACCCGGTACCTCTTCCGTACCAAGGCGTCCATCCTGGACCATGACAGGCGATAATACAGGCATGACTGCCAGAATTCTAGTTTAATTGTCATAAAATGCCAAAAAATGTAACTTGATCATTTCGAAGCGTTGGTCATGGTTCCTTGGGTCACAATTTCTGTCCCGAAAAAATATCATGCGATCCGTTACCGGCTCCGTACAGAGGCATCTGGCCTGGACCATGGCAGGCGATAATACACGCACGACTGGCAGAATTCCATTTTAATTGCCATAAAGGCCAAGAAATGTAACTTGATCATTTTGAAGCGTTGGTTATGGTTCCTTGGGTCGTATTTGATGTGCCGGAGAAATATCATGCGATCCGGTACTGGCTTCGTACCAAGGCGTCCGGTCTGGACCATGGCAGACGATAATACAGGCACGACTGGCGGAATTCCAGTTTAATTGACATAAGATTCCAAAAAATGTAAATTGATCATTTCGAAGCATTGGTTATGGTTATTTGGATCATATTTGATGTCCCGGACAAATATCATGCGATCCGGTACACGCTCCATACCAAGGCGTCCGGTTTGGACCATGGATGGCGATAATACAGGCACGACTGGCGGAATTCCAGTTTAATTGCCATAAAATTACAAAAAATGTAACATGATCATTTCGAAGGGTTGGTTATGGTTCCTTGGGTCGTATTTCATGTCCCGTAAAAATATCATGCGATCCGGTACCGGCTCCATACCAAGGAGTCCGGCCTGGACCATGTCAAGCGATAATACATGCACGACTAGCGGAATTCTAGTTTAATTCCAATAAAATGACAAAAAATGTAACTTGATCATATTAAAAGCATTAGTTATGGTCCCTTGGGTCTTATTTGATGTCCCGGAGAAATATCATGCGATCGGGTACCGGCTCAGTACCAAGGCGTCCGGCCTGGTCCATAGCAGGCGATAATACAGGCACGACTGGCGGAATTCAAGTTTTATTGCCATAAAATACCAAAAAATTTAACTTGATCATTTCGAAGCGTTGGTTATGGTTCCTAAGGTCGTATTTGATGTCCCGGACAAATATCATGCTATCCGGTACCGGCTTCGTATCAAGGTGTCTGGCCTGGACCATGGCAGGCAATATAATACAAGCAACACTCAAGGAATTCCAATTTAATTTCCACAAAATGCCAAAAAATGCAACTTGATCATTTCGAAGCGTTAGTTATGGTTCCTTGGGTCGTATTTGATGTTCCGGAAAAACATCATGCGATCCGCTACCGGCTCCGTACGAAGGCGTCTCGCCTGGACCATGGCAGGCGATAATACAGGCACGACAGGCGGAAATCCAATTGAATTGCCATAAAATGACAAAAAATGTAACTTGATCATTTCGAAGCGTTGGTTATGGTTCCTTGGGTCGTATTTCATGTCCCGAAAAAATATCATGCGATCCGGTACCGGCTCTGTACCAAGGCGTTGGCATGGACCATGGCATGCGATAATACAGGCACGACTCAAGGAATTCAAATTTAATTTCCCTAAAATGCCAAAAATGTAAATTGATCATTTCGAAGAGTTGGTTATGGTTCTTTGGGTCATATTTGATGTCCCCGAAAAATATCATGTGATCCGGTACACGCTCCATACCAAGGCGTCCGGAATGGACCATGGATGGCGATAATACAGGCACGACTGGCAGAATTCCAGTTTAATTGTCATAAAATGACAAAAAATGTAACTTGATCATTTCGAAGCGTTAGTTATGGTTCCTTGGGTTGTATTTGATTTCCCGGAAAAATATCATGCGATCCGGTACAGGCTCCATACTAAGGAGTCCAGCCTAGACCATGCCAGGTGATAATACATGCACGACTAGCGGAATTCTAGTTTAATTGCCATAAAATTCCAAAAAATGTAGCTTGATCATTTCGAAACGTTGGTTATGGTTCCTAAGGTCATATTTGATGTGCCGGACAAATATCATGCGATTCGGTACCGGCTCCATACCAAGGCATCCGGCCTAGACCATGGCAGACGATAATACAGGCACGACTGGCAGAATTCCAGTTTAATTTCCATAAAATGTCAAAAAATGTAACTTGATCATTTCGAAGCGCTGGTTATGGTCCCTTGGGTCGTATTTGAAGTTCCGGAGAAATATCATGCGATAGGGTACCGGCTTAGTACCAAGGCGTCCGGCCTGGACCATGGCAAGCGATAATACAAGCACGACTCAAGGAATTCCAATTTAATTTCCATAAAATGCCAAAAAATGTAACTTGATCATTTCGAAGCGTTAGTTATTGTTCCTTGGGTCGTATTTGTTGTCCTAGAAAAACATCATGCGATCCGCTACCGGCTCCATATCAAGACGTCTGGCCTGGACCATGGCAGGCGATAATACAGGCACGACTGGCGGAATTCCAGTTTAATTGCCATAAAATGACAAAACATGTAACTTGATCATTTTGAAGCATTGGTTATGGTTCCTTGCTTCTTATTTGATGTCCCGGATAAATATCATGCGATCCGGTACCGGCTCTGTACCAAGGCATCCGGCCTGAACCATGGCAGGCGATAATACAAGCACGATTGGCAGAATTCCAGTTTAATTGCCATAAAATACCAAAAAAAGTGACTTGATCATTTAGAAGTGTTGGTTATGGTTCCTTGGTTCGTATTTTCTCTCCAAGAAAAGTATCATGTGATCCGGTACTGGCACCATAAAAAGGCGTCTGGCCTGGACCATGGCAGGCGATAATACAAGAACGATTGGCAGAATTCCAGTTTAATTGCCATAAAAGGCCAAGAAATGTAACTTGATCATTTTGAAGCTTTGGTTATGGTTCCTTGGGTTGTATTTCATGTCCCAGAGAAATATCATGCGATCCAGTACCAGCTCCGTACCAAGGCGTCCGGCCTGGACCATGGCAGGCGATAATACATGCATGACTGGCGGAATTCCAATTTAATTGCCCTAAATTGCCAAAAAATGTAACTTGATCATTTCGAAGCATGTGTTATGGTTGCTTGGGTCGTATTTGATGTTCCGAAAAATATGCTATCCGGTACCGGCTCCGTACCAAGGGGTCTGGCCTGGACCATGGCAGGGGATAATATAGGCACGACTGTCGGAATTCCAGTTTAATTGCCATAAAATACCAAAAGATGTAATTTGATCAGTTCGAAGCGTTGGTTATGGTTCCTTGGGTCGTATTTGATGTCCCGGAGAAATATCATGCGATCGGGTACCGACTCAATACAAGGCGTCCTTCCAGGACCATGGCAGGCGATAATACAGGCACGACTCAAGGAATTCCAATTTAATTTCCATAAAATGCCAAAAAATGTAACTTGATCATTCCGAAGCGTTAGTTATGGTTCCTTGCATCGTATTTGCTGTCCCGGAAAAACATCATGCAATAGCTACCGGCTCCATACCAAGGCGTCCGGCCTGAACCATGGAAGGCAATAATACAGGCACGATTCGCGAAATTCCAGTTTAATTGTAACTTGGGTTGTATTTCATGTCCCGGAGAAATATCATGCGATCCAGTCCCAGCTCCGTACCAAGGCGTCCGGCCTGGACCATGGCAGGCGATAATACATACATGACTGGCGGAATTCCAATTTAATTGCCCTAAATTACCAAAAAATGTAACTTGATCATTTCGAAGCATGTGTTATGGTTGCTTGGGTCGTATTTGATGTCCCGAAAAATATTCTATCCGGTACCGACTCCGTACCAAGGGGTCTGTCCTGGACCATGGCAGGGGATAATATAGGCACGACTGTCGGAATTCCAGTTTAATTGCCATAAAATGCCAAAAAATGTAACTTGATCATTTCGAGCGTGTGGTATGGTTCCTTGGTTCGTATTTGATGTCCCAGAAAAATATCATGCTATCCGGTACCGGCTCCGTAGCAAGGCATCTGGCCTGTACCATGGCAGGCGAAAATACAGGCACGACTCAAGGAATTCCAATTTAATTTCCATAAAATGCAAAAAAATGTAACTTGATCATTTCGAAGCGTTAGTTATCGTTCTTGGGGTCGTATTTTCTATCCCGCAAAAACATCATGCGATCGCTACCGGCTTCATACAAGGGCGTCCGACCTGAACCATGGCAGGCAATAATACAGGCACGACTCGCGAAATTCCAGTTTAATTGCCATAAATTGCAAAAAAATGTAACTTGATCATTTCGAAGCATGTGTTATGGTTCCTTGGGTCGTATTTGATGTCTCGGAAAAATATCATGCTATCCTGTACCGTTTCCGTACCAAGGCGTCCGGCCTGGACCATGGCAGGGGATAATACAGGCACGACTGGCGGAATTCCAGTTTATTTCCCATAAAATGCCAAAAAATGTAACTTGATCATTTAGAAGTGTTGGTTGTGGTTCCTTGGGTTGTATTTGATGTCCTGGACTAATATAATGTGATCCGGTACTGGCTCCGTACCAAGGCGTCCGGTCTGGACCATGGCAAGCGATAATAAAGGCACGACTGGCAGAATTCCAGTTTATTGCCATAAAATGGCAAAAAATTTAAAATGATCATTTCGAAGCGTAGGTTATGGTTCCTTGGGTCATATTTGATTTCCCGGACAAATATCATGCGATCCGGTACACGCTCCATACCAAGGCGTCCGGCCTGGACCATGGATGGCGATAATACAAGCACGACTGGTGGAATTCCATTTTAATTGCCATAAAATGATAAAAAATGTAACTTGATCATTTCGAATCGTTGGTTGTGGTTCCTTGGGCCGTATTTGATGTCCCGGACAAATATCATGCGATCCGGTACCGGATTCGTACCAAGGCGTCCGGTCTGGACCATGGCAGGCGATAATATAGGCACGACTGGCGGAAATACAGTTTAATTTGCCATAAAATTCAAAGAAATATAACTTGATCATTTCGAAGCGTATGTTATGGTTACTTGGGTCATATTTGATGTCCCGGACAAATATCATGTGATTCGGTACCAACTCCGTACCAAGGCGTCCAGCCTGGACCATGGCAAGCGATAGTACATGCACGACTGACGGAATTCCAGTTTAATTGCCATAAAATGCCAGAAAATGTATCTTGATCATTTCGAAGCATTGGTTATGGTTCCTTTGGTCGTATTTTTTTCACGGACAAATATCATGCTATCCGATACACGCTCCATACCAAGGCGTCCGGCCTGGACCATGGATGGCGATAATACAGGCACGATTGGCGCAATTCCATTTTAATTGCCATCAAATGAGAAAAAATGTAACTTGATCATTTCGAAACGTTGGTTGTGGTTCCTTGGGCCATATTTGATGTCCCGGACAAATATCATGCAATCCGGTACCGGCTCCATACCAAGGCGTCCGGCCTGGACCATGGTAGGAGATAATATATGCACGACTGGCGGAATTCCAGTTTTATTGCCATAAAATACCAAAAAATATAACTTGATCATTTCGAAGCATTGGTTATGGTTCCTAAGGTCTTATCTGATGTCCCGCAAAAATATCATGCGATCCAGTACCGGCTCCGTACAAAGGCGTCTCGCCTGGACCATGGTAGGCGATAATACAGGCACGACTCAAGGAATTCCAATTTAATTTCAATAAAATGCCAAAAAATGTAACTTGATCATTTCGAAGCGTTAGTTATGGTTCCTTGGGTCGTATTTTATGACCCGGACAAATATCACGCGATTCGGTACTGGTTCCGTACCAAGGCGTCCGGCCTGAACCATGGCAGGCGATAATACACGCAAGACTGGCGGAATTCCAGTTTAATTGCCATAAAATAACAAAAAATGTAACTTGATCATTTTGATGCGTTGGTTATAATTCCTTGGTTCATATTTTATGTCCCGGACAAATATCATGCTATCCGGTACCAGCTCCGTACCAAGGCGTCCGTCCTGGACCATGGCAGGCGATAATACATGCACGACTGGCGGAATTCCAGTTTAATTGCCATAAATTGCCAAAAAATGTAACTTGATCATTTCAAAGTGTTTCTTATGGTTCCTTGGGTCGTATTTGATGTCCCGGACAATTATCATGCGATGCGTTACCGGCTCCGTACCAAGACGTCCGGCCTGGACCATGGCGGGCGATACTACATGCACGACTAGCGGAATTCCAGTTTAATTTCCATAAAATGCCAAAAATGTAACTTGATCATTTCGAAGCGTTGATTATGGTTCCTGGGGTCTTATTTGATGTCCCGAAAGAATATCATGCTATCCGGTACCGGCTCCATACCAAGGCGTCCGACCTAGACCAGGGCAGGCGATAATAGTGGCACGACTCACGAAATTCCAATTTAATTGCCATTAAATGCAAAAAAATGCAACTTAATCTTTTCAAAGCGTATGTTATGGTTCCTTGGGTAGTATCTGATGTCCCTGACAAATATCTTGCAATCCGGTACGGGCTCCGTACCAAGGCGTCCGGCCTGGACCATGGCAGGCGATAATATATGCACGACTGGCAGAATTCCAGTTTAATTGCCATAAATTGTCAAAAAAATGTATCTTGATCATTTCGAAGTATTTGTTTTGGTTCCTTGGGTCTTATTTGATGTCCCGAACAATTATCATGCGATACGTTACCGGCTCCGTACCAAGACGTCTGGCCTGGATCATGGCGGGCGATATTACATGCACGATTGGCGGAATTCCAGTTTAATTTCCATAAAATGCCAAAAATGTAACTTGATCATTTCGAAGTGTTGATTATGGTTCCTTGGGTCGTATTTGATGTCCCGAAAGAATATCATGCTATCCGGTACCGACTCTATACCAAGGCGTCCGACCTAGACCATGGCAGGCGATAATGGAGGCACGACTCACGAAATTCCAATTTAATTGCCATAAAATGCCAAAAAATGTAACTTAAATCTTTTCTAAGTGTATGTTATGGTTCCTTGGGTAGTATCTGATGTCCCTGACAAATATCTTGCAATCCGGTACGGGCTCCGTACCAAGGCGTCCAGCCTGGACCATGGCAGGCGATAATACAAGCACGACTGGCGGAATTCCAATTTAATTGACATAAAATACAAAAAAATGTAAATTGATCATTTCGAAGCGTTGGGTATGTCTCTTTGGATCATATTTGATGTCACGGACAAATATCATGCGATCCGGTACACGCTCCATACCAAGGCGTCCCGCGTGGACCATGGATGGCGATAATACAGTCACGACTGGCGGAATTCCAGTTTAATAGCTATAAAATGACAAAAAATGTAACTTGATCATTTCGAAGCGTTGGTTATGGTTCCTTGGATCATATTTGATGTCCCGGAAAAATATCATGCGATCCGGTACCGGCTCCATAACAAGGAGTCCAGCATGGACCATGTCAGGCGATAATACATGCACGACTAGCGGAATTCCAGTTTAATTGCCATAAAATTCCAAAAGATGTAACTTGATCATTTCGAAATGTTGGTTATGGTTCCTAAGGTCTTATTTGATGTCCCGGACAAATATCATGCGATCCGGTACCGCCTCCGTACAGAGGCGTCTCGCCTGGACCATGGTAGGCGATAATATAGGCACGACTCAAGGAATTCCAATTTAATTTCCATAAAATGCCAAAAAATGTAACTTGATCATTTCGAAATGTTGGTTATGGTTCCTAAGGTCTTATTTGATGTCCCGGACAAATATCATGCGATCCGATACCGGCTCCGTACCAAGGTGTCCGGCTTGGACCATGGCAGGCGATAATACATGCACGACTAGCGGAATTCCAGTTTAATTGCCATAAAATGACAAAAAATGTAACTTGATCATTTCGAAGCGTTGGTTATGGTTCCTTCGGTCATATTTTATGTCCCGGACAAATATCATGCGATCCGATACCGGCTCCGTACCAAGGTGTCCGGCTTGGACCATGGCAGGCGATAATACATGCACGACTGGCGGAATTCCAGTTTAATTGCCATAAAATGACAAAAAATGTAACTTGATCATTTCGAAGCGTGTGTTATGGTTCCTTGGTTCGTATTTGATGTCCCAGAAAAATATCATGCTATCCACTACCGGATCCGTACCAAGGCGTCCGGCCTGGACCATGGCAGGGGATAATACATGCACGACTGGGGGAATTCCAATATAATTTCCATAAATTGCCAAAAAATGTAACTTGATTATTTCGAAGCATTGTTTATGGTTCCTTGGGTCGTATTTGATGTCCCGGATAAATATCATGCGATTGTGTACCGGCTCAGTACCAAGGCGTCCGACCTGGACCATGGCATGCGATAAAAGAGGCACGACTGGCGGAATTCTAGTTTTATTGCCATTAAAATGTAACTTGATCATTTCGAAGCGTTGGTTATGGTTCCTAAGGTCGTATTTGATGTCCTGGACTAATATCATACAATCTGGCACCGGCTCCGTACCAAGGCGTCTGGGCTGGACCATGGCAGGCGATAATACAGACACGACTCAAGGAATTCCAATTTAATTACCATAAAATGCAAAAAAATGTAACTTGATCATTTCAAACTGTTAGTTATGTTTCCTTGGGTCGTATCTGTTGTCCCGGAAAAAAATCATGCAATCCGCTACCGGCTCCGTACCAAGGCGTCTGGCCTGGACCATGGCAGGCGATAATACAGGCACGACTTGCGGAATTCCAGTTTAATTGCCATAAAATAAAGAACAATGTAACTTGATCATTTCGAAGCGTTGGTTATGGTTCCTTGGGTCGTATTTTATGTCCCGGAAAAATATCATGTGATCCGGTACCGGCTCCGTACCAAGGCATCTGGCGTGGACCATGGCAGGCGATATTACATGCACGACTGGTGGAATTCCAGTTTAATTGCCATGAAATGCCAAAAATGTAACTTGATCATTTCGAAGCGTTGGTTATGGTTCCTTGGGCCATATGTGATGTCCCGGACAAATATCATGCGATTCGGTACCGGCTCCGTACCAAGGAGTCCGGCCTGGACCATGTCAGGCGATAATACATGCACGACTGGCGGAATTCCAGTTTAATTGACATAAAATGCCAAAAAATGTTAATTGATCATTTCGAAGCATTGGTTATGGTTCCTTTGGTCGTATTTTTGTCCCGGACAAATATCATGCGATCCGGTACATGGTCCATACCAAGGCATCCGGCCTGGACCATGGTAGGCGATAATACATGCACGAATGGCGGAATTCCAGTTTTATTGCCATAAAATACAAAAAAATATAACTTGATCATTTCGAAGCATTGGTTATGGTTCCTAAGGTCTTATCTGATGTCCCGGAAAAATTTCATGCGATCCACTACCGGATACGTACAAAGGTGTCTCGCTTGGACCATTGTAGGCGATAATACAGGCACGACTCAAGGAATTCCAATTTAATTTCAATAAAATGCCAAAAAATGTAACTTGATCATTTCGAAGCGTTAGTTATGGTTCCTTGGGTCGTATTTGATGACCTTGACAAATATCATGCGATTCGGTACCGGTTCCGTACCAAGGCGTCTGGCCTGAACCATGGCAGGCGATAATACAGGCAAGACTGGCGGAATTCCAGTTTAATTGCCATAAAATAACAAAAAATGTAATTTGATCATTTCGAAGCATTGCTTATGGTTCCTTGGGTCATATTTTATGTCCCGGACAAATATCATGCTATCCGGTACCAGCTCCGTACCAAAGCGTCCAGCCTGGACCATGGCAGGCTATAATACATGCACGACTGGCGGAATTCCAGTTTAATTTCCATAAATTGCCAAAAAATGTAACTTGATCATTTCGAAGTGTTTCTTATGGTTCCTTGGGTTGTATTTGATGTCCCGGTAAATTATCATGCGATCCGATACCGGCTTCGTACCAAGGCGTCCAGCCTGGACCACGGCGGGTGATATTACATGCACGACTGGCGAAATTCTAGTTTAATTACCATAAAATGCCAAAAATTTAAATTGATACTTTCGAAGCTGTGATTATGGTTCCTATGGTCGTATTTGATGTCTTGGAAGAATATCATGCTATCCGGTACCGGCTCTATACCAAGGCGTTCGACCTAGACCATGGCAGGTGATAATAGAGGCACGACTCGCGGAATTCCAATTTAATTGCCATAAAATGCCAAAAAATGTAACTTAATCATTTTGAAGCATATGTTATGGTTCCTTGGGTCGTATTTGTTGTCCCAGACAAAAAAACATACGATCCTGTACCGGCTCCGTACCAAGGTATCCGGCCTGGACCACAACAAGCGATAATACAGGCACGACTGGCAGAATTCCAGTTTAATTGCCATAAAATGCCAAAAAATGTAACTTGATCATTTCGAAGCGTTGGTTATGGTTCCTTGGGTAGTATTTTCTGTCCCTGACAAATATCTTGCAATCCGGTACCGGCTCCGCACCAAGGCGTCCAGCCTGGACCATGGTAGGCGCTAATATAGGCACGACTGGCAGAATTCCAGTTTAATTGCCATAAAATGCCAAAAAATGCAACTTGATCATTTCGAAGCGTGTGTTATGGTTCCTTAGGTCATATTTGATGTCCCGGAATAATATCATGCTATCCGGTATCGGCTCTGTACCAAGGTGTCCGGCCTGGACGATGGCAGGGGATAACACAGGCACGACTGGCGGAGTTCTAGTTTAATTTCCATAAAATGCCAAAAAATGTAACTTGATCATTTCAAAGCGTTTGTTGTGGTTTCTTGGGTCGTATTTGATGTCCCGGAAAAATATCATGTGATCCGGTACTGGCTACATACCAAGGCGTCCGGTCAGGACCTTGGCAGGCGATAATACACGCACGACTGGTAGAATTCCAATTTAATTGCCATAAAATTCCAAAAAATGTAACTTGATTACTTCGAAGCGTTGGTTATGGTTCCTTGGATCGTATTTGATGTCACAGACAAATATCATGGGATCCGGTAGTGGCTCCGTACCAAGGCGTCCTGTCTGGACCATGGCAAACGATAATATAGGCTCGACTGGCAAGATTCCAATTTAATTGCCATAAAATTCAAAAAAATGTAATTTGATCATTTCCAAGCATCAGTTATGGTTCCTTGGGTCATATTTGATGTCCCGGACAAATACCATGCGATTCGTACCGGTTCCATACCAAGGCGTCCTGCCTGGACCATGGTAGGTGATAATACATGCACGACTGGCGGAATTCCAGTTTAATTGCCATAAAATGCCAAAAAATCTAACTTGATCATTTCGAAGTGTTGGTTATGGTTACTAAGGTTGTATTTAATGTCCCAGACAAATATCATGCGATTCGGTACCGGTTCCGTACCAATGTATCCGGCTTGAACCATGGAAGGCGATAATATAGGCACGGTTGGCGGATTTCCAGTTTAATTGCCATAAAATGCCAAAAAATGTAATTTGATCACTTTCAAGCGTTGGTTATGGTTCCTTGGGTCGAATTTGATGTCTCGTACAAATATCATGCAATCCGATACAGGCTCTGTACCAAGGTGTCCGGCCTAGACCATGGCAGGCGATAATACAGACACGACACAAGGAATTCCAATTTGATTTCCATAAAATGCCAAAAAATGTAACTTGATCATTTCAAAGCGTGTGTTATGGTTCCTTGGTTCGTATTTGATGTCCCAGAAAAATATCATGCTATCCAGTACCGGAACCGTACCAAGGCGTCCGGCCTGGACCATGGCAGGGGATAATACATGCACGATTGGCGGAATTCCAGTTTAATTGCCATGACAAAAAAATGTAACTTGATCATTTAGAAGCATTGGTTATGGTTCCTTGGGTCATATTTTATGTCCCGGACAAATATCATGCGATCCGGTACCGGCTCCGTACCAAGGCGTCCGGCCTGGACCATGGCAGGCGATAATACATGCATGACTGGCGGAATTCCAGTTTAATTGCCATAAATTGCCAAAAAATGTAACTTGATCATTTCGAAGCGTGTGTTATGGTTCCTTGGGTCGTATTTGATGTCACGAACAAATATCATGGGCTAATACAGGCACGACTGGCGAAATATCAGTTTAATTGCCATAAAATGCCAAAAAGTGCAACTTGATCATTTAAAAGCGTTGGTTGTGGTTCCTTGGGTTGTATTTGATGTCCCGGACAAATATCATCTGATCCAATACTGGCTTGTACCAAGGCATCCGGTCTGGACCATGGAAGGCGATAATACAGGCACGACTGGCGGAATTGCAGTTTAATTGCCATAAAACGCCAAAAAATGCAACTTGATCATTTAAAAGCGTTGGTTATGGTTCCTTGGGTCGTATTTGATGTCCCGGACAAATATCATGTGATCCGGTACCGGTTCCGTACGAAGGCATCCAGCCTAGGCCATGGCAGGCGATAATACATGCACGACTGGTGGAATTCCACTTTAATTGCCATAAAATGCCAAAAAATGTAACTTGATCATTTTGAAGCGTTGGTAATGGTTCCTAAAGTCGTATTTAATGTCCCAGACAAATATCATGTGATTCGGTACCGGTTCCATACCAATGCGTCTGGCCTGGACCATGGCAGGCGATAATACAGGCTTGGTTGGCGGAATTCCAGTTTAATTGCCATAAAATGCCAAAAATGTAACTTGATCATTTCGAAGCGTTGTTTATGGTTCCTAAGATCGTATTTGATTCCCCGGACAAATATCATGTGATATAGTACCGGCTTACCAACGCATCCGACCTGGATCATGGCAGGCGATATTACAGGCACGACTGGCGGAATTACAATTTAATTGCCATGAAATGCCAAAAACTGTAACTTGATCATTTCGAAGCCTTGGTTATGGTTCCTTGGGTCGTATTTGCTGTCCCAAACAAATATCACGCGATCCGATATCGGCTCCTTACCAAGGCGCGCGGCTTGGACAATGGTAGGCGATAATACAGGCACCACTAGCAGAATTCTAGTTTAATTGCCATAAAATGCCAAAAAATGTAACTTGATCATTTCGAAGCGTTGGTTGTGGTTCCTTGAGTTGTATTTGATGTCCCATAAAAATATCATGCAATCCGGTACCGGCAACGTACCAATGCGTCCGGCCTGGACCATGGCATGCGATAATACATGCACGACTAGCAGAATTCTAGTTTAATTTCCATAAAATGCCAAAAAATGTAACTTGATCATTTTGAAGCGCTGGTTATGGTTCCTTGGGTCGTATTTGATGTCCCAAATGAATATCATGCGATCCAGTACCGGCTCCATACCAAGGCGTCTGGCCTGGACCATGTTAGGGGATAATACAGGCACGACTGGCAGAATTCCAGTTTGATTGCCAAAAAATGCCAAAAAATGTAACTTGATCATTTTGAAGCGTTGGT
>ML349246.1:0-27340 GCA_005239505.1 Nicotiana paniculata | reverse complement strand
AAGTTATATATACGTTATAGTATTACAGTGAAGTGTCTGTGTGTGTGTCTATATATATATATAGCATTTTAGAGTACAATTTAAAAATGCTAGAGTATATTTTAGTGTATTCATCTCTGGTATTACAAAACTGTTAACGAATTATATTTATATTATTTAGATATTAAATATAAAAGTGATTTTTAATTTTGACCAATGTTGACTTGAAAAGAGACCAACTTTGGTCGCTTTTTATACAAAAATCAAAATTTTTGGTCGCTAACTATAAATCAGATTTATTTTATATTTTATAAAGTATTTAAAATAATAACATAATTATTAAACGTTAGAAATGAGTCCCAGATTAACAACCAAAATTGGTCTCTATCTACTTCCTCTTTATTAAGCGACCAACTTTGGTCACTAATTTTAAATAATATTTATTTATATTTTATAATTTTTTAAATAATAATATAATTAATAAAATTTTATATCTGGGTCCCAAATTAGCGACCGAAGTTGGTCTCTATCTGCTTCCACTTTTATAAGCGACCAACTTTGGTCACTAATTTGAATTTTATTTATTTAAATTTTATAATTTTTTAAAATAATAATATAATTATTAAAAATTTTATAACTGGGTCCCACTTTGGCGACCAAAGTTGTTTGCTAATTTTAATATTTCGTTGACCAAGTAAGTCTGACCAGTCCGATCAATATTTTGACCACATTATCGACCAAAAAGTGATCAACCTTGATCGCTAATTTATTTATAATTATTTTATCCAATTTAACGATCAACTTTAATCGCTTTTTTTGATAGATTAATTTTGATCGCTTTTTGCAGGATTTTTAGTAGTTAATATTATAGGGAAGCCAACAAAGAAAAAGTTAAAATAAGATATCTTATGTATACGTGGCAGCACGTTTATAGGTGTGCACTTAAACCTAATTTGGAGTAATCTTATGAGGATTCGATCCAATATAAAAGATTACTTTGGACCATTCTCGATTCACTCAATCTATCAACACCTCATAAAATCTTAGCATACACAAATTTATGGAGATTCCATCGCAAAAATGAATCTATCATACAATCATTACTTAGAGCGCTTAGTCACAAAATAAGATAATTTATCATCATTCGAATTTACACCAAATTATATTATTTATTATGGCTAAATCATAAACTTATGTGAGAATCTGCATTAATTAACTGTGGTTTCATGATAAGAATGTATGTGAATACGTATATCATGTATTTACTAGGTGAGTATAAATACTGAATGCAAATAAGTTTATGCCCTCAAAATAGTGCGTTCAAGATTTTGTTCTTTTATTGTCTATAGTCTGATTTCAGCATGGAGTAATGATATTCGAAATATCAACAAACGTATATATGCGGATCTCTTTACATATAAGATGGATAAATTTAAAAATGTATTTTTTGATTTGCAAACAAGACAAGAATATAATTCCGATATCTTCTTTTGAAATAAAATTTAAGGTGTGGATTTTTTTTTTTAATAAAAAAATTCTGAAAGCCTATCGGCCGAATTTTACTAGTAAAGAAATGAATAGAGAATGGTGAGTTAAGGCATCAACCTACACTAAGTATTATATAAAGGAGGCAAGAAAATCAATCTAAACAAAATAATATCGTATCTTTCGTTTATCCTAGTCTTTTTTCTAAGTTTTTTTTTGGCTAAAAGAAGGATTTCATAGATAACTAGGAACGAAGATACATAAGCTGATTTCGATGATTTGCTAGGGATGCATTAAGGTAGCTGCATGAGTAAGAAAAGGGTGTTGGGGGGTGGAGGGTGGGGGGAGGGGTTCTTCAAAATACAGAATGGGGTGGGAGTGTGTTTCTACTTTGGACTTTCCAAAATGGTACATCAAAAAAATTCCATTACTTCCTCGCGTTGCACTATTAAATTGGTGCATGTTGGGCTCCTTGTTCATTGACTTGGACAGATGCATGGATCTCTTGACTTGTAACTATCACTGGGTTGACAACCAATTCATGTGCTCGCCAAAGAAGGACAATTCCTCCTGCTTGACCCTAGGTTGTGACTTGGATTAAATCTGTGTAGTTGTACTCCATTAGCAGGTCAGTATGATCAGCCATTTTGGTTTTTGTGAGGCACAGGATGGAGGGTTTGTTCCATGTGAGTAAAAATCTGAGATTTCGGCGGAATTCTTGATTATGAGCTCCTCGGCAATTCCATAACATTATCTTCAGTAGGCCTTCATGATGTGGGAAGCTCTCTTCCAGAGCCAATGATAGTTCCAGGTGCATTAGTAAGCGAGGAGGATCGTATAGGGCTGCTGGAAGCAAGTTGTCTTGTAGGGTTGGGATCATGAGCATGACATATCTCTCTTCCACTGAAGAGGGGTTTAGGCGTATGTTCAATGAGGTTTTCTGGAGGGACGGGGGAATGATGATTAGAAACTTTTTTTCTATATTTCCTGACATGGAGATCGTCAGAAAATCGTTCAAAATCATGTATTCCATGAAGGTCTCTGGTACGTCGTTGCCTTATTCTGCTTGGTTTTCCTACTGTGGTGAATGAGTTGGAGAGTTGATATTGTGATTGATGATCGCATGTTGCTATAATGGTTGTGTTGATACTGGGGATTGGTGGGGTATTGCTAGTTGGTGATGAGGAATAGACCATGGCAAGAAGTTGTTTTGTGGGGGTGTAGTCCAGTGAGGAGGGTGGTAGGGTACCTTGGCTTGTCATTGTTGGAATTGGGTGATGATTTCCTGCATTTTTCAAAGAGTAATATCCTTATGGATTAGGTCTAGGACTTGATTTTGATGTGTTTGGTTTGGTACTCTTTCTTGAATTGTGAAGGCCATCTCTTCTGAGGTCTCTAGTAGTAGTGTGACATGATTATGTAGTAGTTATAGGTCTATTGGAGAATGGTGGTAGGAGGGTGGTATTTGTTGTGGTGGGAGAGGTGGTGGTTGATTCATTAGTGGAGGGGTAGGAGGGAATGAAGTCCATTGATGTGCATGGGGAGGTTGGTGGTGAATGATTATGTGGGGTGTGGGAAAGTGGTGGTAGTGGTTGATGCGGACATTGTTTATTTGTCTCATGTGCCTTTGTTGATGGTGGTGATTCCTGTGGGATTGTGTTTGATACATTGGAGGAGTTTGGTGTGGTATTGGCTGGCACTTTGGAGATTTGAGATGAAGTGGAATTAGAAATTGTTGCGGTGATATTTAAAGGGATTGTTGGGATGTATTGGATGTAATTTCATCAATTGATTAATGGAGAGAGCCATTATTATTGGTTGATGATCTAGTGTGAGATTCATGCAATGGAATGTTGTGTAATTGTGGTATTGTAGGTTCTGTTGAATGAGTATTGAGTGGTGGTTCTTTAGCTAGAGATGATTATGGGGCAGTGAAGTATAGCAGGTGAGGTTGAGTGTGGGAAGTAAGATTGATGTTCCGGGGTAAGGGAGGTATGGTAGAGTATGGTAGAGTATGGTAGAGTTTATAATTATTTGCATGAAAATTTTAGATTTATTTGTCTTATTAGTTCTTAGTGGGTATTGATCATGCAAATGCATTTGTGAGGTCGGGATTGTGTTGGAGGATTCATGATGATTTTTCACATTTTGTTGCTTCTTGTTGTTGTTTTGTTTTGTAGGTATGCTCTTGGACAAAATTTTACGAATAAGAGGGTGTAAGGGAGTTGACTTAGAGATTCTCCTAGGTTATCATGGGACGTAGGTATTGGGAATGATTGTAGGTAGTTGATGATTTAGGGTAGTTTTGGTTAGGGTTATCAGGTTGTGGTATAGATGGTGTTGGGTGGGGTCAGATGGTTTTGGCCTTTGAATAGGCAGTATTGGGTGGGTCAAGGGTAGAGTTTTGTTTTGGTAGGTCAATTTGGTCTTGTAGGTTGGAGATATTGGCTTGTTTTTTAGTGTCATGGGGCCCGTTTGAGTTTATTGAGTCTTTGGGGGTGGTATTGGAAGGATTTTGGTGATTTTGATTTTTGATCATAGTTTGGGGTAATTGGTGATCTTTCATTTTGTTGTGGTCTTTTTTTTTACCAGACTATTTTCCATTGTGTTTGTTGCTCATCTTCATTAGTGTTTACATTTGGATTATTATGTGGTTGATTCGAGGTAGAAGAGGTTGTAGAGGTCGGACAGTAATGAAGGTTGTGTCATAGACAACCATATTTAGTACATATAATAGAAGAATCCTCATAGTGTATTAATTGAGTGTGAGTCCCTAATAGAATTTCGGATGAGAGTGTTTTGTCTAGTGGTGCTCAGATGCAAAGTCTGGCATATCGGCCTCTTAATGTATGCTCTGTGAATGTGTCTACTTTTATAAGTGTGCCAATGAAAATAGCTATTTTTTTTAGGATTTGTAAGTCATAGTATTCATTGGGTAGTTCCTGAAGACGGATCCAAACATTAGTATAATTTGTGTGTGATAGTACTGGATTAAATTTCGGTTCCCATTGGCGTATGGAGAGATATTGAGAGCCTACGAACCAAGGTCCATTTTGATATATTTTGTTATAGGTTTCTATGTTTTGAAACTTGATGAGGTAGAAGTCATAACCTAGGTCTATTGATTGGAGTGCTTCGTCAAGTTACCAGAGTGAGTTTAGTTTGGTCTTAAGATTTGTATAGGACATTTTTTTACCTAGTAGTTTGATAATAATGACTTGCTGCCAAGGGAAGTATATCCGTAGTTTTCATTAGTGGAAATAGGTATGAAAAAGGGATGTTTGTTTGAGTTGGAGTTTTCTTCTTCTAAGGATAACTTTTTCAAGAATTCTGCTTCTAAGATGGGATTATTGGTGGAGGAGGAGGGGAGAGAGTGTCACGGAAACTCACCTTGTTTGTGTTGATAGTTGAAGTGTTAGTGTCCTCATCTATGTTCATAGCTTCCTTAGGTTTATTGATGCTGCGATTTAGTTGTTTCTTCTCTTGATCTGATAGTTCGTTTTCAGATGTTTCCTTCATGGATTGGTTTATGGAAAGACAATTGATTTTGGGGAAGTAGGATCGTCAGGGGTCAGTTGAAAGTTGGATCAAATCTTCAAGATTGGTGTTAGTTTTGAATTCTCTCTTAAGGAATTATCAACTTTTCCATAGCAGCCAAAGAAACTAAGTTGAGTTGGAACCTCGTCAATTTGTTCCTTTTTGTGCATCAATCAAATAAGTAAAATGTTGGGATATACTATTAAACATGCAATTTAGATATAGTATTATGTTTTATTCTTTATGGAACAATTCTTTATTTGATTTATTCAATTCAATAAAGTACTATTTTAAATAGATCATTTGGTACATGTATGTCTTTTAGTTATGTCGTCGACAATTTAGTGTATGGAGTCTTAGCTCATGCACAGAAAATTAAATTGTCGGTTCTCATAATTAATAAACTATGTTCACAATCGAATATATTATTGGGCAAAATATTTTGATGATTGTAGCACAAGATTAAAGTATAATTTATCTTATTATGGGAGTGATTTTACTCCGACTTCTTGTGATAGTATACTTAGTATATATTAAATGGACCAAGTAGAGAAAAAATATTTTTGCACCGAATATATATAAAACATTTTTTTATAATTCATTAAATGAGCTTATACTCCTAATCTTGATATAATTATTATGATCAATGTGATTTATTTATTGATTTGATTTATCAAAGGTACAACTCTATTCAGAGTTAGTGTATGCCTAATAGATTGGACAATAACAAATAACATTTATGAAATAATAATTAGTTGATAGAATCTATGACTCGGTTTTGAGCTTGATGATACCCCTTTATGTAAGTTTATAAATTTTCATGTGAAAACCCGGCTGATGGATTTTGTATCAGTCACATGAAATAATTTAAGCAGAATTATAAAGGATTTAATTAGTGATTAAATTAAATAGTCAGTGATTTAATTAAATTAACTGATATTTGTGATCTTAACATGGAGTTAAAATAAGTGTTAGTGAATTTTTGAAATTCATATTGAGGAGTTCAATTGCCTTTTTTTAGTGGAATAAACTGTAATTAATAATACTAGGAATTAATTCATCCAATTTTTTTAATTAATGCTATAATTGGTAGCCTATTGTTTCTGCGGTCCCTACTATACCTAGTAAAAATATGGACAGACTTGGGTAAAAAGTGACTTGGGAGAAAAGTCATACTTTGGAGTTGGAGTAGGATTCTATTTGCACAAGTAGAATCCTACACGTTTTAGCCCCCCCCCTTTGGTCGAATTTCGGGTCTACATAAGAAAGACGTTTTTCACTCAATAACTCACTTTTATAGTTGTATTATTTTTTTCCACTCAAAAAAATTTCGTCTAAGGTCTTATTAGGAGTATAGTAGAAGACTGCAACTTTGGATTCTTGCTCTGTGGAGGACCTATGTAACATTTTCAAGAGGTTATTGCTTCTAATCTCATAATTATATTATTGTTTAGTTTACATGTTTGGAATACCTGGGTTGTATGCTTGCTTCCGCTGCGCATCTTCTAACAATTGGTATCAGACATCGTCTTGCATCTAACTAGATAATGTAATACAACATGCATAGAGTAATATTAAAATGTGTTGTTAAATGATATATGTTTGATATGATTATTCTATGAAAACGGTAGATTAAGATACATAAGATAATACTGTTTGGTATGGTTATTCTATGTAAAAAAAATGTGATTGTTTTAAGAGTATTTAACAACAACAACAACAACATACCCAGTAAAATCTCACTAGTGAGGTCTTGAGAGAGTAGAGTGTACACAGACCTTACTCCTATCGCGAAAAGGGTAGAGAAGCTGTTTCCTGGAGACTCTCGGCCTGACAAAAGAGACAATAATATCATAAAAGATATAAGAAAAGACATGTAACAATAAAATGTGCCAGAAAGAAAACATAAATAAATAAAACACAAGAAAAGGCATGTAACATCAAAATATTTTAAGAGTATTTAATTCTAAAATTATGTATATATACATAAATAAAAACAGTGAGTTATATTTCACGAGAATGTTGTTTTCCCATGTTTTGTTGCTAATACTATTTCAGTTCTGAAATTATAGATTAATACACATAAGTATGAACAACGTTGTTCTATTTCATGAAAATAGTGTTGCTTTTTCAATGTTTATTGTATTCGATCCATGAAAAGAGATGCGCTACTTGAGGTTCAAACCTTTGATGTCACGATCCGAAATCCCACCTTCAAGCCGTGATGGCGCCTAACGTTGCACCCGCTAGGCAAGCCAACGTGTTAACTGAATTGATTTATTAACAAGTAAAAATAACAAAACACTGACTAGATAATTGAGATAAGTGCGAAAGCGTTAACAAAATATAAATACCAATAACTAATCTCAAAGAAATCCCTTTAAGTACAAAACCCAGAAATGGAGTCACAACCTCACGAACCAGTCTAAGATTTGACTAAAAAAACAGTTTGAAAATAAAATAATGTATCTGTTTGGAAAACACATATATGACAGAATGAAAGATAGACAGGGACGCCGAGATCCACGAGCGCCTGCGGAACTACCTCGGTGTCGTCTGGAATGGACTGGAGGACACTCCCACTAATGATATCCACTGGGTCCGGCTGCGTAATCTGCACAACATAAAGAAGTGCAGGTGTAGCATCAGTACAACCGACCCCATGTACTGAGTAAGTGCCGAGCCTAACCTCGGGGAAGTAGTGACGAGGCTAGGACACGAAACAAATTGTACTTGTGCAGTTCAATAGTATAGCAGAAAATAAACAAGAATACAATTACCGGGAAGAACATGCTAGGGATAAGAGGGGCAACACTTGCTAAAACAATAGAATCAAGTACTAACGGAAATGTAGAGGTAAAACGGGACTATCAGCCCGAACAAGTAAAATAGACAGGAGAAAACACGGCATGACCCCTCGTGTATACCCTCAAAATCACACGGCACGGAATGTCCCCTCGCGCATAAATAATAATGACTCGGCACGGAATGTCCCCTCGCGCATAAATAATAATCAATCGACACGGAATGTTCCCTCGTGCATAAATATAATCATCGGCACGGAATGTTCTCTCATGCATAAATAATAATCACTCGACAAAGAATGTTCCCTCGTGCACAAATGATAATCATCGACACAGAATGTTCCCTCGTGCATAAATAATAATCATCGGCACAGAATGTTCCTTCGTGCATACATAATAATCACTCGGCACGGAATATTCCCTCGTGCATGATGAGTGTAAAAGCAACAATTGATATGAAAGTTTAACAATACGACATTTCAAATGTACAGAAATAATCAACAAAATTCTACTGTCCCGGCAAGGGACTCAGCTATAACCAATCTCACTCAGAAGTATAATGTCAACAGCAAAATCCTCGACCGAACACATAATCAATAACTTTCTACGTCATGAAGTAACCTCAAGGTACCACTTTCAAGGTTCCCAATAACTCACAACACGGAGAATATCAAAGAACATTAAATAATTCATCAAGATTCGACTCACGGGCATACTTGACCACAACATATAGGTACCCTTCACCTCACCTATACGTTGGACATGAATTACACATAGCAAATAAGACTCTATACCTAATCCCTCAAGCTAAGGTTAGGCCAAACACTTAACTCGGCTCCAAGAATGCAAGTCAAGCCTCAATCACGGCATTTCCTCTTGAATCCAACTCCGAAAGATAAATATCTAGACATAATTGATTTAATAACATCAATAATTATTCAATAACTCAATCCCAAATCCTAATTATACATTTTCCATAATTTTTCCAAAAATACCAAAATTCGGCCCCGGGCCCGCTTGGTCCAAACTGGAGGTTCGGACCAAAACCCGATAACCCATTTTCCCATGAACCCGAATATACAATTTGTTTTGAAATCCGACCCTAAAATGAGGTTGAATTCCCAAAATTTCCAAAAGCCCTAACTCTACCCAAAACCCCCAATTTTTACCCTTGATTCCATGTTTTTAGGCCTAGAATTTAGTGATTGATGAAGGAAAATGGAAGAAACTAGAGTTAAGAAAACTTACCTATGAAGCTATGATGGAATGATCTCCGAAGAATCGCTCATGAAGAGTGGAGAAGAAGAAAAATGGTGAAAGAATGTGAAAATCCCGTATGGTATTCTGTTTTTGAACATTAAAAATCAATGGCGAAATTGGCTATCGCGATCGCGACATGTGCCCTACGATCGCGGAGAGTACTGGACTTAGACTTACGTGATCGCAGAGAGACCGGACGTGGACCCACGCGATCGCGGACAGATTGGTACGACCGCAGAAGGAAAAATACCCAGCCCCCTCCCCAGCTCTCCTATACTCTATGCGATCGCGGAAGTGCCTATGCGATCACATAGAGTCACAGAAACCCCCCCTCACACTAAACTACGCGATCGCGGGGCAACCTATGCGATCACATAGTGTAAAAACCTCAGACACCAGAAACAACCCCAAAAACCAGATTTTTCACCTTTTTTGCACCCCGACACCTACCCGAAACTTACCCGAGCC
Source organism: Nicotiana paniculata (assembly GCA_005239505.1). Lineage (NCBI taxonomy): Eukaryota > Viridiplantae > Streptophyta > Magnoliopsida > Solanales > Solanaceae > Nicotiana > Nicotiana paniculata. The sequence continues at coordinate 17,807 of ML349246.1, read as the reverse complement.
CTCGGGGATCAAAACCAAATGTACGCACGACTTCAAAATCATCCTACGGACTTATTCGAGTAATTAAACCACCAAAATAACATAAAAAACAATGAATTAAACTCAAAAATCTATAGAATTTCCTCAAACTTCATAAACTATCAAATTTTTCATTTTTGATCCGAAACACGTCAAACCAAGTCCGTTTCTTACCAAATTTTACAGATAACTCACATAGCACATATTGAACCTGTTCCGAGCTCCGAAACCATATTACGAGCTCGGTAACACAAATTTCACATCAAAGTTCATTTTCAAAAGTCTTTATTATTTCCAGAAAACAATTTCTTTTAAAAATTCATTTCTCGGACTTGGGACCTCGGAATTCGATTCCGGGCATGCGCCCAGGTCCCATATTTTCCTACGGATCCTCCGGGACCGTCAAATCACGGGTCCGGGTCCGTTTACCAAAAATATTGACCAAAATCAACTTTATTCCATTAATTATCATCAATTCAACTGTTTAACACATTTCCACATAAAGGCTTCCCGACTACGCGCTCGGACTGTGCACGCACATCGAAGTGAGATTAACGGAGGCTTTCGGGGCCTCGGAACACAATTTTTGCTAAATTTACACAAGATGACCTTTTGGGTCATCACATTTGACCTCTTAGAGCAAAATCAAGAGCATAATCAACGCACCAAGAGATAATTTATGTCAAGTAGAGTCCTTTTTTCTACTTATCTGCTTCCTCACTATTAACACATATATTTAATAAAAAAATTCGACAAAGCGGCGTCGCGTGACACCGCTTCGATACATGTTCATCCGCACCTGTTTGTGATACCCGGATTATATGTTTGCTTCTGCTGTGCATCTTTCAACATAAAATTCATATAAATAAATGTTTCTTCAAGATAGTTAACGAATGGATTTACCTTGTTTTATTAACTAACCATTATTTCTAGGGCGGGATATAAATATACATATACATAAATAAAAACAGCGGAGTTATATTTCATGAGAATGTTGTTTTCCCATGTTTTGTTGCTAATATTATTTCAGTTTTGAAATTATGGATTAATATATATAGTATGAACACCGTTGTTCTATTTCATGAAAATAGTGTTGTTTTTTCAATGCTTATTGTATTCGATCCATGAAAAGAGATGCGCTAGTTGAGGTTCGAACCTTTGACCTCTTAGAGCAAAATCAAGAACATAATCACTGCACCAAGAGATAATTTATGTCAAGTAATGTCCTTTTTTCTACTTATCTGCTTCCTCACTATTAACACATATATTTAATAAAAAATTTCGCCAAAGCGGTGCAGCGTGACACCGCTTCGATACATGTTCATCCGCACCTGTTTGTGATACCCGAATTATATGCTTGCTTCCGCGGCATATCTTCTAACATAAAATTCATATAAATAAATGTTTCTTCAAGATAGTTAACGAATGAATTTACCTTGTTTTATTAACTAACCATTATTTCTAGGGCGGGATATAAATATACACACATGTCTAACCTAAAAATGTGGTGGTATGAATGGTTTATGTATGATCTTCTGACAAAGACGTGGTGAATGCTAGAGAAGTTTAGCTGTTGGGAGGACAATTTTCACATTCCCAATTATAGCATAGGAGCGACAGCTATTCCAGTCAAAGGTTCTGAAACTTCAGTGAAAACATAATGGAAACTTCTTCAAATTGTCCTTGTCTTTGTACAAACTTTAATCAAATTCTTATGGAGACTCCCATTTCTTGTACTAATATCCGCTAATAGGGACCTAGCTCTACTTGAGGTCTATATGATCGAAAACAAAGTGAGATGGTTGAGATTTCTTTTAATTAACAAGAGTCTGCGTATCCAGGATTTGGAGGTATCGGGAAACGTAGATATGTTATTACCGTTAATCTTTTCGACCAAGGTTTGCATGCCACCCCGTACATACCAAATAGATTCGCCTCTATCTTAGGTTCGAGTTTTAAAAATAAAAAGCGAGCTTTTCATCTTCCGCAAAAGGCTTATTCAACGAAAATATAGATTAATTGGAGGAATTATATTTGAGATATTGGAGGACCTAAAAAAAATCTATGATTTCTCTTGTGTTGTGTTCCAAATGCAATTGTTTGTACTTTGTATGACTGGCTATCATCCTTATAGCTAGCCTAAATATGTAAGCTATGATCTAAGCATAGAGCACATAAAAAAGGGTAATGTATTGGGTCCCAAATTATAGGGTAAAGTACCTCTGTATCCATGACTTTTGCCAGCTCATTTTTGATCAGGTATTGAGTAGAGATTCCTTTATTTTAGAAATGGGCATTCGGCATTGAATTGTTATATCTCAACTACCATTCCAAGTACTTAAAAGGAAAAAAAAATGATGGCCTAAATACGATTTAATATGTGATTAGGTATCTTAAATATGCCTTAATATCTTGCTGCATTTGATAATGTCTAGCTAATTATTAACCAAAATTTCCATGATTTGTTAAAGCTTTTAAAATTTAGTCTGCTTGGTTATACAGATCATGTGCTATTGATTCGTTGACCTCTGGGGTCAAAGGAAAAAGTTGTTCGTCATATGTTTGCACTAGATTTATGACTATTAATTTTGTGAATTGATCACCGATTGTAGCTCGAATCAAATTATGAATTGTCATGTCTAATGAATGGAAACCTTCACTAGCAAATAACATTATGACAAGTGGATTGAGAATTTGAATTATAGGGGTTCCAGTTTGGAGTTTTATTACATCTCATCTAATTTATTGTATTCTAATTCGATTACTTGTATTTATTTAGTAGATTTATAGTTAAATTTTCTGCTTACAATTAGGATAGAACAATCATCACATAAGTGGTATATAAACGGAGAAAATATCTAACATTAAAGGCGGAGCTAGGATATGAAGTTTATGAGTTCAGGATTATAGTTCATTTAAGTTAATGAGTTCAACATAATAATTTGAATATATTTAATGGATTTATTAAGACAACTACATAGTTTAGACCAAAGCTAATGGATTCGATCGAACCCGTATCTTGCATGCTAGCTCCGCCACAGCATAAGATTACCATTGTCTAAAAAGCACTGACTTCATTTTTATATTTATCACTTTCGAATGTACTGATTGAAGTGGAATTAACCAAATGATATATATAGCCTTTAGTTCATTTAGCTAGAAAGGAAAAAGAAAAAGAAAAGGAAAAGAACCACAGTCTGATAGATGTGCTTGTCACATTACACTTAGTTTTCTAACAGTCTTCTAAGTTCTAAATCTTATTCTACTTCACAACCAAGTCTTTTAGACCACTCAATAACTTAAGAAAAGAGACAAATTTCTTTTGCTCTCGCTCGATATTATATATTTAATTGTGGCCCGATTAAATTTGAATACTGTTGAGAGATCCGATACATATCGGGGAAGATAAAGTGTTTCCTCACAAAGATTCAAATTCGAAACCTTTTGATTATAGGGAAATGAATACTTACCAATTTATCATAATACGTACGGGTCAGAAGGAGACAATATAATAGCACACTTGTTGGCAATGAAAACTTGTTCACTCTTGCCACCGTGCCAAGATAGTAGTAATGTACTATATAAAAAAACATCTCAACCAAGTAGCAAATTAAAATACTGATTTAGGACATTGATAAGCAATAAATTTGTTATGAAAATGGATTTCGGGACCATAAAACATGGTAAAGACAAAGAAGAGTGGCATGCGTGTAACACTTAGGAAATCATAATTATTCACCCTCTATTTACTACGTGTAATACTATTTTGGAATGTGGACCAAAATAGTAGCGCATGCCCCCCAGTCAAAACTAGGTAGCCACATTGTGTGAAAAACATTGGCTGAATTTGGTCATTCTTTTTAATTAACCAAGCTGTTTGGCTTTAACAATTTTTTCTTTTTTTAATACATCTATCACATGTACACATTTCAAGGCTGACCATATATAATAAACAAATGAAGAGAATGACGATAGAAGAATGGGAGATCCAAGGATAGTAAAAAGGGTGAAGGACAAAAATATCGAGAACAGAGTGAAATGAAATGTCTTTGGAACGGTCTAAGGATGTGATAAATACTTCTTTATTCTAAGGGTTACGAGTTCGAGTTATGTATATGAAATTCCTTATTAGAGAATACTTTACCCTCAGTATGTAATACAATACCTGATATCGGGTGAAAAACAAAAAAATGCACATATCTTATTAGTTCTAATATTATTTAACACAAAACATACACTTTAATTATCTACCATGCATTACATAATCAAAAATTAATATATGTATATATATATAGAAGAAAATGATGGTATTACCCAAACCAAGAAGAGAACAAAAGTTGCAGGTTTATTGATTACTTCTGCCAAGGTTAATGGCTAGGAGCAAAGAGGTGGTGAGGTGGGTTTGAGTCAGTCCGCGTGCGTCCTTTTGCGCATGATCCTATAGAACCCATGCTGACCTCAAACAATGTTTGTAAATTATTTTTGTAAGCGATTATAATATATTATTATTGTTAGATTTGTGTGAACAAAGTCACACATGGACAATAGAAAAAAAAGTTATTTTGGGCAATATTGTGTTAAAAAATTTTTGGGCCATTTTAACCTAACAATTATTACTTTATTATTCATGTTATATTAGGCTTGATATATGGAGGAATCACATGTTTTTGTAGATAATTATCTTAACTTGATGATGCATTTTTTCTTTAAGATGTTAGCGTATAGAGCATAAAAAAAAAATCCTTTTTTAAATTACATTTGTATGCTCATTTTAGGAACTGCAGACTGAAGTGTTTTTCCGATTTGAAAACAGTGGCGTTGGCAATTGGCATGCATGTGTTTCTTCTTTGTTTATAAGCACAAGGAGAGGAATGTTTGTCAGGCCTTTTGCATGCTCAGCATTTTATATTTNAATTAATACCCCCCCCCCCCCCCCCGCGCTCAAATGCTGCCTATTTGAGTTGACACATTTTTTACTACTAGTCGTCACAAGCTGACAAAAACCAAAATGAGTATATTATCACTCTTTGCCTTGTAACTCACGCAGCTAATTACTGGAATGTGGTGGTACTAGCTAGCAGTGGATTTTGTATTCTCAAGGAACATTAGTAATAGTTTCTAGGACTCCACAAATTGTAAAGAGATCTGGTCTTTATCAATTTTCTCAGAGTTATTGATAGAGACAGTAAGAAAAAGAGGCACATAATTTTTACGTGAAAAAATCTCAACTTAAGGGGACAAAAAATTACGACCTACATTGGTAGGATTTCAACTTCACTAACTTGTAATTTCAACTATTACAAGCCACTTAATGACTCTCTTACAAAAATTTTGAACCACTAACTTGTAATACACTTATTACAAGCCACTTTATTACTCACTAGTGACAAAGACTTTAACTTATGACTACACTAGTCACAACACAAACACTGATGGTTTATGATTTTAGGATACCTAATACAAAGCTTCTAAGAAAGCAAGATAGGATACAATAGAAAAAAAACACAAGATTACAACTCAACTAATGGACGCCTAACAACATGTAGTGAAACTGGTCCGTCTTAGTGAAGTTGTCTTCTTGTTCTTGACACACTTGAGTCTTCAATGCAAGAGCAACAATTCAATGCTTGAGAGAATGTTTAGTAAATGCTCAAGTGAATATATTATTTATCTTCAAACAAGATATTATATCCCTAGGACATCCCAAGAAGGATGCCCATGCTTAGTTGGTACAATCTTCAACCAATGGGAAGTGACTGCTACACTGTTACTGCACTGTAGCGTGTACAGTTGCAGGCAGTCACTTTTCTGTCACAGCTTTCCAGATGCAGAGTTGACATGTACTTCCGTTAGTGAGAATGTTAAGGGATCAGGTTCCTAATCTGTTTCCTGTGAGTTCAGATATACACTGCCCAGATTTCTTGAGTTCATGCTGACTGATTGTGTTGGTTATACATCAGGTCCTTTACGTAAAAGTTTGTTAGACCATCAAAACAGAATACTAACCCATCAATTTCCCCCTTTTTTAAGATGAAAAACTTTTATAATTGATGAACAATTACATAGTGTTACATAATCTAACTTAACCAGATACAAGACCAAGACCCCATATTGTTCCCTCTGTCTGTGTGCTTCCCCCTTAAACCCTTCTTATTTATCAATGATATCTTCCCCCTTTTGGCATCATAAAAAGACATAACCAGACATAAAGCATAAAGAAGGCTAACAAAGCTAACTCTTGCCCCGTGTGTGCACATAAAATGATAGAAAACAGAAGGAAGAGGCAAGCAGGCAATAACAGAACATTAAGAAGCTGATTCATTCATACCAAAAGAGTTGTTAAATACAGAGAAGTCTTTGATTGGGATAACATAGACTTAATTTGGACTTTTGAAAACGGGAGCAGCTAGGTGGGATCCAATTACCAAACACAAGAAAAGCAAAAGAAGTACTACAACCACAAAAATCATCAATAACATACAGAGACTAGATAGAGACGGAATCCTAGGGGGAACTAGAAGAGGAAGTCTTGAAGGAGGAGACAACAAGAGTCTTGAGAACCAAATCCATACGGGCATTTGCAGACGATTATTCCTCCATAAGTTTCTCCCCCAGGTTCTTTACCTGTTGCCTAAGCTCAGTGTTCTCTTTGGTCAAGCGGGTAACCTACTCAGTTGAAGAATGAGTAGCACCAGGTCCCCTAGAGGCTTGACTCAACTAAGTCTCCAAAATAGCAATCTGAGCCTTCAACTCCCGGATCACCTCATTGGTATCATTCAGTGCATTGATCAATTGAGATATTATAGAAGTGCTACCCCCAGGTTTCTAAAAACATTCACATTCCTCTAAGGTTATTTTGGAGAAGGTCTGCTTGCGGGTCCCTACTCGAGGTTTTGCAACAGGGACTTTGTAGAACTCAAATACCCGAGTAAGTAGGAAACCGTACGGGAGCCCATGATTACCATCCTTGGCATTCACCACTTTGCTTATATGTTCTATCATGAGAGCAGGCAAGTTGATAGCGGTGAAGGAATCAAGAGCCTCCATCAATTTCAAATCAGCCTTAGAGGCAATTGATCACCTTTCAGCACGTGGGAGAAGTACTTTATTTACTAGTTCGAATAAGAGTTGGTAAACAGGAGCATAGCTTTTTTATGGACACGTTCCCCTTGCTGAATTATGCCCGACTTAATAATGGCTCGCCGAAAGTTTCCCTCACAAGCAGTAACATCAGTTTTCACAGAAGACAGTCCCCTAGATGGAACTTGAAGAACTGTTCCCAGAGCAACGTCGTCAAAAACAATGTGGACTCCTTCTACTAGAACACAAATATGATTCTCAGCAGGTGTAAATAGAGATGCATAAAATTCTTTCACTGCATCCTCATAGACTTTGGGCACACTCACATTAAAGAGATGGTCCCACTTCTGAAACTCAACCATGGCCATAATTTGGCGCATTCCATCCATCTCGCAAATCTCTGGGTCAAACATCCGACCCCATAGTACCCTATGACTCCTCACATTCTCTTGCCACGTTCCATTGTCACTTGGTATTGTTTGCACTAAACCTGGTTCCTCAAAGGTTTCCATTTTTCTTTTTCGTTTTCCTGACCTTTGCACCGACTTTGCCGTAGAACATTCTACAGCCACTGACCCTTTAACACTAGCTTCACCAGCTTCAGCTCGCTTGAGCTTTTCACAGGTGTCACACGAGGTTTTCTTTTCCCTTTATCCACAACTCCATCCACAGACCTTTTAGAGGGAGATTTTCTTGTGACCAAGGAACTTGGTTCCTTTTCTGCATCCTCTTCCACCTCAACCACAAGAATGTTGTCATCCACCACCACCTTCTTCCTCTCTTTCAGTAGTCTTTTCCTCTTCTTTTTATTGATTTTCTTGCTTTTCGCCAGAGCAGAGTCAAGTGCCTCCTTCTTTTGCAACCGTGTGGATGGTCGCTTGGCAGATGATTCAGGAGTGGGAACTTTCTGGCGAAGTTTAAAGCGAGCACTCAGGACCATCTCGTCCTCATAATCCTCATTAGTAGGCTCGGGAAGAGGAGGACCTAACTCTAGAGGATGAGTATGGGATATAGGTTCCTGCTTGGTTTCAGGGAGAGGAGAACCAGGTTCCTCACAGGACTTCTCTTTGACAGACTCATGAACCGGGGATTCAAATAAGACTAGGGTCCCTTCAACTCCTATGAATAGAGGTTCTTCCCCCTGAGACTCAGGAAGGGAAGAAGCTCCATCAGAGGGAAGACTCTCAGAAGCATTTGCCATAATGTTCTCAACCGCTTCTTTTTCAGGTGACTCTAGGGGAGCTGTGGAGTCAAGGAGAGAGGAATTGAGATATTGGTAAGGGTCATCCTTAGAAGCTTTAGAGGTCTGAGGAAGGTCATGTGTTGGGGCTTCCTTTGGTGTGGCAGAAAGTGTGGGTTTTAGAGAAGGAGAAATATCGGTAGGTAAGGGGGAGGAAGCAGGTGCAGGGATGCTGACTTCTGGGAGAGAGGAGGACGGAGCCTCCGCCGGAACAGGGTTGGAGTCAGTGGCAGGAGAGAGAGGGGGTGAGTTCTTATTCGCCATTTTTGTGAAGATGGAGAGATTTACAGTGTAGAGAGGAGTGTGATTTGCAGAGACTAGAGAAGAGGAGGCTTGATAAAAGGAAGGTGTAATGATGAGGGGAAAGAGGAACGGGTTCAAAAAATGACGATAGGTGTTTTTTGGGAAGAGAAAACTTGCAGAAGGAGTTAAAGGATTTGAGAGATGGACGTGATGGATATAGACATTGAACAGTCGGATGATGTGGCAGCAGTAATTAATTTTTTTTTTACTTTTGAGAGAGGCGTAGAAAACACATAAATACTGACCTGTGGTATAGGAACCAGGTCCTGTACCCCCCTTTTTTTAGTGTTTGTTGTTTTTTTTTTGTAAATATTTTTGCAGCTTCCTTTTGTTCCACAGAGTTGTACCTTTAATTTCTGTAATTACCATGCGTGTCTACCTGAAAAGGTATTTATTTGAGTTAGGCTTAGTCAGAAAACACTTTAGCTTACTGTACCTGAGAGTGACTCTCATAGCCAATGCTAAGGAACGAGGTCCTCAATTAGGTCTAAGAAATCCCAGTGCCATTCTGGTTTTCTCAAAGTGTTCCCTGCTCAGTGCTTTGGTAAAGATGTCGGCAATCTAATCTTCAGTGCAACAAAACTTCATGCAGATGTGCCATTTTTCAATATTGTCTCGGAGTAAATGATGTCTCACATCAATATGCTTGGTTCTTTTGTGTTGAACCGGGTTCTTTGCCATGTTGAGGGCGCTGTTGTTATCACATAGGAGTTGCACACTATCAATGTATACCCCAAAATCCTCCAATTATTGTTTGATCCACAACAGTTGAGCACATCAAGATGCGGCTGCAACATACTCTACTTCAGTTGCGGAGAGAGCCACAAAGTTTTGCTTTCTTGTCCCCCATAAGATTAGGCAAGACCCATGGAAATGAGCCATTCCTGAGGTGCTTTTCCTGTCCACCAAATAACCTGCATAATCAGCGTCAGCATAACCAACAAGATTGAAATTGTCACCTGAGGGATAGTACAGAACCAGGTCCTGTGTGCCTTTGAGATAGCGTAGGATTCTTTTGGCAGCCTTTAGGTGAGACTCTTTAGGATTTGATTGAAACCTGGAACATAGCCCCATAATAAACACGATATCTGGCCTGCTTGCAGTGAGGTAGAGTAGAGAGCCAATGATTCCCCTGTACATTGTTTGGTTTACAGGAGATCCAGAGTCATCCATGTCAAGCTTGGTTGCAACTGCAATGGGGGTGACGATCACTTTTGATTCCTCCATGTCAAATCTTTTCAGCAACTCCTTGATTTATTTCTGCTGACTAACACAGGTTCCCTATGTGGACTGCTTTACTAGAAGACCCAGAAAGAAGTTCAGTTCCCCCATCATACTCATCTCGAACTCACTACTCATGAATTTGGCAAATTCCTTACACAATGAGTCTGTTGTAGCCCCAAATATAATGTCATCCACATACACCTGAACAATGATCAGGTTCCTTCCCCGTTTCTTTAGGAATAGTGTGTTGTCAATCTTTCCTCAAGTGAACCCATTGTCCATCAGAAACTTTGATAGTCTCTTGTACCAAGCTCTGGGAGCTTGCTTCAGGCCATACAGAGCTTTGTCTAATTTGAACACATACTCTGGGTATATATGACTTTCAAATACTGGAGGTTGATTAACATATACCTCTTCTTTGAGGAAGCCATTCAAAAAGGCACTCTTCACATCCATTTGAAACAGGGTAAATTCCATATGAGATGCAAAAGCAATAAGAATCCGGATGGCTTCCATGCGAGCAACAGGAGAAAACGTCTCATCATAATCAATCCCTTATTCCTGATTGTATCGTTGAACAACAAGCCTTGCTTTGTTCCTTGTGGTGTTTCCATTTTCATTCAGCTTATTCCTGAACACCCACCTGGTTCCTATGATGGTTCTATCTGAGGGTCGAGGTACCAGGTGCCAAACCTTGTTTCTCTCAAACTGGTGTAGCTCCTCCTACATAGAAACGATCCAGTCTGCATCCTTCAGAGCTTCCTTGATGTTTTTTGGTTCTATTTGGGATAGGAAGGCTGAAAAGGCTAGGGAGTTTTTGGTTTTGGATCTAGTTGAACTCCTGAATCAAGGGGAGTAATTATGTTATCAAGGGGATGAGAGATTTTGTGTTTCCAATTCAGAACTTGGATTTGGTTAGTGGAGGAACTTGGTACATTAGAAGGATTTCCCTGCATTCCTTGTTCTGCAACCTGTGGAGTACCTTGCACGGCATCTTCAACTTTAGTAGTGGTAATTGAGGTACTAGGTTCCTCATGTGTATTTGAGGAAGTGGTTGCACTGCCTTCACTTATTTCCCTCATCTGGCTCATCATGTCAGCTTTCCCATTTGAGACATCCGATATTTCTCCAAGAACCAAAAGTGGTTCATTGTCTTGATCATCATTATTTCTATCCTTGTTTTGGGAAGGTGTCTCATTGAATAACACGTGAATGATCTCTTCTACACATTGTGTTCTCTTGTTGTACACTTTGTAGGCTTTTCTTTGAGAGGAGTATCCCAAGAAGATTCCTTCATCACTTTTTGCATCAAGCTTTCCAAGTTGATCCTTCCCATTGTTCAGGACATAACATTTGCATCCAAAAGCTCTCAAATGAGTTATCTTCAGCTTTCTTCCATTGAGCAGCTCATAGGGGGTTTGTTTAGGAGGGACCTGATCATGCACCTGTTCACCAAATAGCACGCAGTGTTGATTGCCTCAGCCCAGAAATTTTTTGCAATCCCACTATCAATAAGCATTGTTCGTGCCATGTCTTCCAGAGTTCTGTTTTTTCTTTCGACCACACCATTTTGCTGATGAGTCCATGGAGCTGAGAAATTGTGAGTGATTCCATTCTTATTGCAAAAAACATCAAATTTTGCATTATCAAATTTTGTCCCATGGTCGGATCTGATGCAGGCTACTTTCAACTCCATCTTCACTTGGATTTTCTTGACAAAATGCCATAAATACTTCGAAGGTTTTATCTTTTGCTCTAAGAAATAATGTCCAAGTGAATCTTTAGTAGTCATCGGCAATCACGAAAATATACTTATTTCCACCCCTGCTTGGAATCCTCATTGGACCACACAGATCCATGTGAAGCAGTTCCAGAGGTTTTGATGTGCTAACATCCTTCTTTGGCTTGAAAGATGATTTCACATGTTTTCCTCTGGCACATGCATCACACACTCTCTGTTCCTTGAACTTTGAGTTAGGCAGACTGCGAACCAGGCTTCTGTATGAGTTTATTCAACAAAGAGAAGCTTGCATGACCCAGACTTCTATGCCATAGTTCCGCATCATCATCAACTGCCTTTAAGCAGTTTACCTCACCAGCTTCTAACGATTCAAGGTCAGCAACATAGATGTTCTTGTGTCGCTAGGCAATCAACACTACTTCACCAGTTACTAGGCTAGTAACTGTACATACTTTGGATAAGAATTCAACTTTGTTTCCTTTATCGCAGATTTGTGAGACACTCAAGAGACTATACTTCAAACCGTCCACATAGTACACATTCTCAATTGAGTGCTCAAGAGATCGTCCAGCCCTTCCAACACCGAGAATGTACCCCCTTTGCCATTGCCAAAGGATACATCTCCTCCTTGCATGGCTTTTAGTGAGAGAAAATTCGTGGTATTTCCAGTCATGTGCTTTGAGAATCCACTGTCCATAATCCATTGAATCCATGTTTCTATCACTGGTCCCTGCACATAAAGATTAAGGGTTAGACTTAGGAACCCAAACAAGTTTGGGTCCTTTGTAGTTAGGAAAAGGATGAATAAGAGCTCTCCTAGGCCAAGCAGGAAAGAATCTGTATTTCTTCGAGGGACCTGCTCTCCATGGTTGAGTCACTCTGTCAGCAAACACTTTGTTTTTCTGTAAAGATTGAGCTCTGACAGGGAAAATTTCTTTAAAGTGCCCATTGCTCCCACGGTGGGTACAGAGCCAGTTGTCTGGGACAGTGACATACTTTCTATGAGGGTTGTAAGAAATTTTCTCCTTTTGGAACCCGACCCCTTGCCTGTTTCCACTGTTGTTCAAGTACATGGTAGTGACAGCATCTGTGGACCAGGTCCATTTTAGTGATTTATCAAGATCCATTTTTAGTTTAATCATTTCAGCTTGAAGTTGCTTGTTTTTCTCAAGTTCATAGCACAGGCTTGTTTTGACATCGGTTATTTCCTTTTCAAGCTTAATATATTTCTCACTGGCTACCTTCTTCCCTTTTTCTATGGTCACTTTCCTATGTTCTAGTTTGAGTTCCTCAATTGATTCCTCTAGGTCAGTGATCACTACCAAAAGATCATCTCTTTCTTGTTCAATAACACTTATTTTTTCAGCTAAAGTATTCTTCTCAGTGTGCAGGTTCTCCACGGTTTCCTTCAGTTCTACTACCACTACAGTTAGATCATCTCTCTCATCTTCTGCATTATTTGTTTTTTCACCTAGTGCTTCTTTTTCTTTCTCAAAATTGCTTATGGTCTCTTTTAGGTCCACAACAACCACCATCAAGTCATCTCTCTAATTTTCAACATTGTTTAGTCTACAAGTTAGAGATTGTTTTTCTTTTTCAAACTCACTTATGGTTTCTTTTAAATCTACCACACAAATAACTAGATCATCTCTAGTCTGTTCAGTTTCTCCTAACTCTATGGTTAATTAATCTTTATCATCAACTAGGCTGTAGTAAGCATCAATAAGAACATTTTCTAATGACATTAATTTTTTTGAGGAGTAGGATTTCAGATTTCTCTGAACATCCCTGAAATTTACCTCATCATTTTCACCTTCTTCATCATCATCAGACTGTCCCATTAGCGCGAACAGTGAATCATACTCCTTCGCCTCGTTCTCTACTTCCATCATGGAACTGTTGCCTGCTTCTACTTCCTCTTCTGATTCACTATAGGAATCTCCCCAGGCAGCAAGAGCTTGCTTCACAACATTATCAGCAACACTCTTCCGGCTAAATCGTTTGTCGAGAACCTAGTTCCTCTTGGCTGTTTTGTCAGCGTTGTGCTTGTAAGGCTCCTACTTCAACAGTGGACAGTCTTTGATGAATTGTCCAAGTTTTCCACACTTGTGGCAGAGATCATAGTTTCTTGATTTGCTTGAACTACCTCTTCTTGGTATACCCCCATTCCTTCTAACCATATTTTGAAATCTCTTAGTAAGATAAGCCATGTCACCATCTTCTTCACTTGAGTCATTTTCTTCAGCTTTTAGAACCAGGTTCTTTTCCCTTTTCGGTTCTCTTCTCTCACTGTCTTTTTCTTCTTCAACTCATATGTCTTTAGATTCCCAACCAACTCATCCATTGTTAGAGTATGTAAGTCTTTTGCTTCAGTAATAGCATTCACTTTGCTTTCCCAAGAACCAGGTAAGACACTCAGAATCTTCCGAACCAGCTTACTTCTGGGAATTATCTCACCTAGAGAGTGAAGCTCATTTATGATGGATGTGAATCTAGTGTGCATGTCTTGTATAGACTCATCATCCTTCATTCGGAACAGCTCGTACTCAGTTGTAAGCATGTCAATCTTGGACTGCTTGACCTGAGTTGTTCCTTCATGAGCAGTTTGTAAAGCCTCCCATATTTTCTTTACTTATTGGCAGGATGAGATTCTGTTGTACTCATCAGGTCCTATACCGCATACCAAGATTTTCTTGGCACGGAGTTCTTCTCAATAACCTTCCTATCAACTTCACTGTATTCTTTCCTTGTTTTAGGCACCAATGACCCATCTTCTCCAACCTTCTTCATAGGGACGTGTGGACCATCACAAATGACATCCCATAGTTCGGAATCTTCAGCCATTATAAAGTCGTGCATATGATTTTTCCACCACCCGTAATATTGACCATTGAATCTAGGAGGTCGATATGTTGACTGTCCTTCTTCAAAGTTTGGTGGAGCAGCCATTACAGATCCTTTCTAGGTGTTAACCTTTTAGAAAGAACCTGCTCTGATACCGATTGATAGTTTCTAGGACTCCACAAATTGTAAAGAGACCTGGTCCTTTACCAGTTCCCTCAGAGTTATCAATAGATACAGTAAGTAAAAGAGGCACAAGATTTTTACGTGGAAAAATCCCATCTTAAGGGACAAAAAATCACGACCTACACTGGTAGGATTTCAACTTCACTAACTTGTAATCTCAACTATTACAAGTCACTTTGTAATGACTCTCTTACAAAGACTTTGAACAACTAACTTGTAATACACTTATTACAAGCCACTTTGTTACTCGCTAGTGACAAAGACTTTAACTTATGAATACACTAGTCACAACACAAACGCTGATGGTTTATGATTTTAGGATACCTAATACAAAGCTTCTAAGAAAGCAAGATATGATACAATAAAAAGCAAAACACAAGATTACAACTCAACTAATGGACGCCTAACAACATGTACTAACAACATGTAGTGAAATTGGTTCGTCTTAGTGGAATTGTCTTCTTGTTCTTGACACACTTGAGTCTTCAATGCAAGAGCAACAATTCAATGCTTGAGAGAATGTTTAGTAAATGCTGAATATCTTGTTTGTCTTCAAACAAGATATTATATCCCTAGGACATCCCAAGAAAGATGCCCATGCTTAGTTGGTACAATCTTCAACCAATGGGAAGTGACTGCTGCACTGTAGCGTGTACAGTTGCAGGCAGTCACTTTTTTGTCACAGCTTTCCAGCTGTAGAGTTGACCTGTACTTCCGTCGGTGAGAATGTTATGGGATCAGGTCCTTAATCTGTTTTCTGTGAGTTCAGATGTACACTGCCCAGATTTCTTGAGTTCATGCTGACTGATTGTGCTGGTTACGCATCAGGTCCTTTATCTGGTTCTTTACATAAAAGTTTGTTAGATCATCAAAACAGAATACTAACCCATCAATTAGCATGGTAAAGAATAAATTACAAGAGCTAAAATTCCTCAGACTTTAATCGATGTCTTTGCGTTGATTCTCAACTCTCAACTGCAAATTGTATATACAACTTATCTGAATTGGAGCCGGAACCAGAGCCGATATTGCGGCAACAAGTTCATTTGAACTCAATAATTTTGATCTGAGACATAAATTTGTGTAAAAATTCACTAAAATTATAACAAATAGATTTGAATCCATAAATTTAATAATACACTGAATTTAATATTAATATAATTTAAGGTTAAACTCATATAGCTTAAATTTTAGATCTGTCTCTATTAGAGACGGGTTACAATGTGTTAGACACTTACCACTAAATTAATGAGTCACGAATTTATCTACCTTGTTGGTTTTGCTGCATTTGTTGTGTATATATGTTTTAGCTTAAGTTTGCTTTTTACGTATTTTACATTTTTTCAATTCTTACTCTTGTTTGCCTACTTCTTTCTGAATTTTCGTTAGGCCTTTTGAGAACAGCTACATGGAGATAATGGATTAATCTACTTTTTCTGGGCTTTGTTTGGCTACCGATAGGCCCAAAATCCAAAGATGATTTACTTCGGGTGGTAAATTAACAGGAATGACACATTAAGGGGATGATCTTAGCTGAATGTCTCCCTAATTGATATCGTATAAAAATTAGTCTCGGACTGGGGCATACAGTTATTGCTATTCAGGGATTTTCTACTGGATTGGTAGAGTTTATGTTATATGTATTTTATTTTTTTGCTAAATTATTTATCAAAATCTACACGGTTGATATAATTTTGTGCTTGTTCAATTATTCACTACACTTTACCAGGTTGATATAACTTTGTGTTATCTGCATTTTATCTATTTATTAAATTGTTCACAATTTTACTCAGTTTGTGCTTGTCTAATTGATCATCAAACTCTAGCAGACTAGCATGACTTTGTGTTATCTGCAATGGACCTATCTGTTAAATTAGGGGACTTTACATAATTGTCACAGTTTAAAAGAAATATAATAAATTCTTACCATGAAATTCAATATTACAGATATGACAGGAAAATATATATATTTGTAGCACACAGTTCCATTGAAATAGGAATATTAATTAATAATCCCTAAACATAAGCAATTTGAATGGAAAGTTAATAATTCTTTATACAAAAATCATGCCCTTTTTTTTCTCTTTTTATCTATTAGCTTTCCTTCTTTTGCTTCGTCTTCTTAATTTTGGTTTTTGCCGAAGCCAATATATTTTCTAAATTTGTTCCATTCGTTTTCTTTTTAATTATCTTTATTAAGTTTTTCTCTTACTTCTTTCTTCCTTTCTTAACATAAAGATCTTACTTCGAAAATAATATACGTTAATATATATAATACGTATATATAAAAATATACTTTGAATTAACACATATAAAATATACAAAACATATAATAAAAAATGCATCTTCAATTATGATGACACTTAGATATGTGAAATATACATAAAAAAATATATCTTATTTAATTAAGATGGTATATAAATATACAAAAAATATATATATAAAACAATATATCCTGAATTAAAATGGCACTTGACATATAAAATATATTTGAAATGTACGTTAAAAATACTTCTTAAAATAAGATGGCACTTCACAAATAAATATACAAAAGTTATATACATAAAAATACATTTTGAATTAAAGTGATACTTGATATACAGAGTATAAAAGACGTATAAATCAATACATCTTGATTTAGGTGGCATTCAAATATGCATCTGATTTTCAAAAAATGGAGTGAAGAAGATGAATATTGTAAAAGGAGAATGGAGATGGACAAAAAAAGTGTTTCCCATGATTTGTGAGTCAGTTAACTTATTAGATGTTGAGCTTAATTTTTATAATATGCTAGTAATAAAAAAAAAGTACTCTTTATAGAATAAACAATAAATGATATTATTTTTATAAATAATAGTTAAAAGAAAATCAAGCGTGTAAAATTCATCAATAAAATGGATGTACTTAATAGTCATAATTTATCGATGTTGTTCAACATTATATTTTTCAAACAAATGCAATTTTATACCTAACTATATGACAAAATCGTAGAACTTTCAGCCATAAATATTGCATTACTATATTGAATTTGGTACAGAATCCTTCCATATCGATAGATCTCAACTGAAACCTACACAAAGAAAAGGATGCAGGGCCATTTATCAAATAGCTCTAATTACGTAGACATTCCGCTAAGACCAACCTATTGCAACACGCTGATTCCCTGGACGGGGG